>JAQZBX010085228.1:0-13154 GCA_029593785.1 Cabassous unicinctus
AAAAAAAAAAGAACAAAATCCAAAAACCGAAACTTCATCTTCACAAATTGTTTTCAAAGGGAACTTCCAAGTGTAATTTTGAACACATCTAGATGAAACAGCAATTTTTGTAAAAACAAACTCCCATGCACAAATTCTTTATAAAGTATCTTCCTAAAATGGGTCTAAGCAAATTTAGATGCAAAAGGATAGTTTTGAAAACAAGCTCTGAAAAGGTAACTTCACACATGAATTTGGGCAAAATCTACCTGAAAACCCACAATTATTGCACAAATGAGCTCAAATTCAAGATTTCTCCACATACTCAAATTCAAGAGTTCTCAATTAACTTCTCAAGGTGAGTTTGTACAAATCTAGCTGAAATGGCCATCTTTTGTGAAAAGAAAATCAGATTCAAGAATTCTTAAAAACTAACCTCTCCGGAAGCAGATGTGGCTCAGGTGACTGAGTGGGAGGTCTGGATTCGGTTCCTGGTGCCTCCTGGAGAAGACACGCAAGACGCCTCATGCGATGGGCTGGTGCAGCGAGCTCACACAACAAGATGACGCAGCGAGGAAACACAACGAGAGATGCAACAAAGCAGGGAGCGGAGGTGGCTCAGGCAATTAGTGCCTCCCTCCCACATGGGAGGTCCCCAAGTTTGGATCCTGGTGCTTCCTAGAAAAAGATCAGCACACAAAATGGACACAACAAATGCAAACAACAAGGGGGCAGGGAGAAATAAATAATTTTTTAAAAAACCTTTCAATGTGAGTAAGCAAATCAAGCCCTGAAACAGTTCCCATGAAACAAGCTTAAAATCATGAAGACGAGCACCAGTCTGAGCAAATTAGTATGGGGTGGGGGCATCAGCTTTTGTGAAAAGCTCAGATTCTTAAGTCCTCAGAAGCTGCTTTCCAACTTCTGGTCCTCGCCAAGATGGAATAAGCCCACCACAGCCTATCTTTCCCATGGATTGCAATTGAAAATTGGAAAAAAATGCAAAAAGTTATCTGAGGACTCAAAAATTTTTTAAAAAGCAGGCATATTGGGTAGGGGAGTCAAAATTTGAAGAAGCACCTCATACAGGAATGAGTTTCCACGTATTTTTCCTTTCTCATGGCTTTTTACCTTTGAGGTCGGGCTGCATGCAATCAAGGAGCTTCATGATGGTGTAGGCAGCAAAAAACTCCACGAAAAAAACGTCTTAGAAACAGCCAGAGGACCAGTGAAAGGGGCCCCTGTGAACTGGAGAACATGAAGTAAAATGATTTTTTTCTTTCCCTCCTGGCCCTGCCTTGAAGCTGCATCAGTGTAGCTCAGGCAGCTGAAACTATCTTTATGGACAGAGGAACCAGGAAATGGGACACGCTGGTCTGAAGAAGTGAGACAATCACCATTTTGTTTTTCTTTGCTGGTTTGGCCCAAGGGTGGGTCCCTGTCATTGAGCTGTAGCTGTAGTGGTGGCATAGGCCGAGAACCCTGTATTTCTGGCCAGAGAACTTGAAAATTAGGCCCCATGTGAGCCAGAGAGTGTGGAGGAAATCCCAGAGTGGAGAGAGGGAAAATGGGTTCCTCCGATTCTGAGTATGAGCCAGGGCAGCTACACTCACACTCCAGGACTCAAAGCAGTCAAGATAAAGGCTCTGAAAACGACCAGATGCTAAATCCTGAGTCCTGCCTGTGTGGGACAGGCCCAAAGTATCATACAAAGGCTTTTGAAACTGGACTGACATTGGAACCATCACTCAGAAGGTGAGACAAAATTTGTCTGAATAACGGTTGTTTGCCTGCTATACCAAATATATATATATATATGTTCCACTTAATTTTAACAAGAACCTAGAGTCTCACATGTTTAAAATGTCCAGGAGCCAATCTAAAATTATTCACCATGTAACCAGTTCTCAAGGGAAAGATCCATTGACAAATGCCAACCATTATCAAAGGCTATAAATTTAGCAGCTATTATAACAATACTCTGTGAAATATAAACACATTGAGATGAAAGAGTTCTCAACAGAGAAAGTGAATTGATAAAAACAGAACCAAATGGAATTTTAGAAATGAAAAATAAAATACCTGGTATTAAAAATATTCTGCATGGGAAGCGGGAGTGGCTCAGTCGATAGAGCCCCCGTTTACCATATGGGAGGCCCGGGTTCGCTTCCCAGGGCCTCCTTGTGAGGGCAGGCCGGCCCGCCGGCCTGCGCAGTCTAGTGGGCTGATGCAGCAAGCCCTCACAACAGGAAGTGGGTGTGGCTCAACAGATAGAGCCCCCGTTTACCATGTGTGAGGCCCGGGGTTTGCTTCCCGGGGCCCAGGCCGGCCCGTGTGGCGCGAGGGGCTGATGCAGCGGGACCTCACAGCAAGGGGAAGATAAGCAGACACGGAGAAGACACACAGCGAATGGACAAAGCAAGCACAAGCAGCAAGGGGGGGATAAATAAATAAATAAATCTTTAAAAAAAATATTCTGGATGGAAATGTAATATATGGACTATAATTAGTAGTAGTATTTTGATACTCTTTAATAATTTGTAACATGTTTTACAACAATGCAAGGTGGTGGTGGTGAGGTGATGTATGGGACCCATGTATGATGTGATGCATGTTTATTTTGTAAGTTCACAACTTTTACTATACAGTTATTGTTACGTATGTTCATGTATGAATGATATACTTCAATATAATTTTAAAAATATATATTCTGGATGGGCTCAGTAGCACAATGACGATAACAAAAGAGTTGGTGAATTTGGAACATCGATAAAAAGTATCCAACCTAAAGAATAGAAAAAAGAAGAAAAATGAACAGATCCTCAGGGACTTGTGGAACAGTATCAAAAGTCTATCCTAGACAATGGGGAACTAGAAGGAGAAGAGAACAAGATTGGTGTAGAAACAAATACTTGAAGAAGTAGTGGCTGAAAATTCCCAGAATTTGGCAAAAGACATCAATCTACAGATTCAAGAAGTTCAGTGAGCCCCAAATGGGATAAGTCATGCCCTGATACATCAAAATCAAATGAGAAACTAAAGAAAGAATATCTTGACAACAGCCAGAGAGAAGTGGCACAGTACATGAAAGGAAATGATTTGAATGACCATGGATTTCTTATCAGAAATCATGGGAGCCAGAAGGCAGTGGAATATTAAAGAGTTGAAAGAAAGAATTGTCAACACGAATGTAAATCCAGCAAAATTCCATTTCATTAATGAAAGTAAAATAAAGATATTCTCAGATTAAGAAAAACTAAAAGGGGGACAGATGTGGCTTGGGTGGTTAGGCATCCGTCTCCCATATGGAGGGACCTGGGTTCATTCCCCGGGACCTCCCGGTAAAAATTAAAAAAAAAAAAAAAGAAAATTAAATAAATTAAGAAAAACTAAAGAGACCAAACCCATAGGGTGGCTATTATTTAAAAAAGAGGAAAATAAGTGTAGGTTACGATGTGGAGAAATTGAAACTCTTGTGCATTGCTGGTGGGAATGTAAAATGGTATAGCTGCTGTGGAAAGCAGTTTGGTAGTTCTTCAAAAAGTTAACTGTAGAGTTGTCATATAACCTGGCAATTCCACTTGGGTGTATACCCCCAAAGAATTGAAAGCAGGGACTTGGAGCAGATATTTGTACATCAGTGTCCATCACAGCATTATTCACAATAGTTAAACGGTAGAAACAACTCAAGTGTCCATGAACTGGTGAATGGATAAACAAAATGTGGTATATACATACAATGGAATATTTGGCCATGAAAAGGAAGTTCTGATACATGCTACTACATGGATGAATCTTGAAAACATGCTAAGTGAAATAAGCCAGACACAAAAGGACAAGTATTGTGATTCCACTTACTTGAAATATCTAGAATTAGCAAATTCACAGACAGAAAGTAGATTAGAGGTTACTACGGGCTGGAGGAAATAAGGACTTATTACTTAAAGGGTAAAGAATTTCTGTTTTGGGTAATGAGAAAAGGTTTAGTAATGGAAAAGGTTTAGTAATAGCACAACATTGCAAAAGTAATAATGCCATTTAATTGTACATTTAAAAATGTTTAAAATGGCAAATTTTGGGTTACATATATTACCACTAAGAAAACACACAAATTTCTTTGCTAGTAGACCTACTCTTTAATAAATCTAAAGGAATTTCTTCAGGCAGGATGGAAATAATAGAAGAGAGAAAATTGGAACTTCAAAAGTATAGGAAGATCAACAGAAATTGTAAATACCTAGCAAATTATAAAAGAAAATTTTTTTTCCTTTTAAGTTTTAACAAAATAGGTATGACTGTTGAAAGCTAAATTATAGCATTGGCTATTGGGGATTACCATGTATGTAGATGTAATACATATGACAACAGTTACAAAGCAGTGAGAGTAAAGTACCTATATGGTAGCAAGGCATCTACATTTTACTTGAAGTGGTAAAATAAAGAGATTAAGAAAGATTAAGTATATACGTACATATATATATAGTAATCCTTAAAGTAACCACCAGATAATTAATGTAGAGATAAAGCAAAAAAGCCAGTAGATAAATTAAGATGGAATACTAATAAATATTCAAATAATCCAAAAGAAGGAAGGAAAAAGGGTAAAATGTTAGACCTAAATCCAATCATATCAGTTATTATGTTAAATGTATATGGTCCAAATATATCAATTAAAAGATACATATAGATAGGATAAAAGAACAAGACCAAGTATATGCTTTCTATAATAAATCCACTTCAAATATATGGATATAGATTGGTTAAAAGTCAAAATTCACAGAGCAAGAACTGAGAGACTCCAAAGAAGATATACAAATGGCCAGTAAGCACATGAAAAAAATGCTCAACGTCATTAGTCATCAGGGAAATGCAGATCAAAACTACAATGAGAGGGAAGCGGATGTGGCTCAACCAGTTGGGTGCTGGCCTACCACATGGGCAGTCCCAGGTTTGGGTCCTGGTGCCTCCTAAAAGAAGATGAACAGATGTCACCCCCGCTGCAATAAGCAGATCCACAAGCCAACAGATGCCACAGGGAGCAGATGTGGCCGTTGGGCACTCACTTCTCTTGTGGGAGGTCCCGGGTTTGGTTCCTGGTGCCTCCTGGAGAAGGCAAGCAAACAATGAGCAGACAGACTAGAGAACCATCGGGGGTGGGGGGAACTAAAGAAAAATTTTAAATAAATCTTAAAAAAAAGAAAAAAAAAACTACAATGAGATATCACCTCACAAACCATTAGAATGGCTATTATTTAAAAAATGGAAAATAAGTGCTGGTGAGGATGAGGAGAAATAGGAACCCTTGTACATTGTTGGTGGGAATGTAAAATGGTGCAGCCACTGTGGAAAAGTTTGGTAGTTCCTCAAAAAGTTAATCATAGAACTACCATATAAATTGGCAATCCTACTTCTAGATATACACCCAAAAGTATTGAAAGGAGGGACTCAATCATATTTGTGCCAATGTTCATAGCAGCATTATTCACAATAGTGGAAGCAACATAAAGTTCACCAGCAGATTAATGGATAAACAAAACGTATATCCAAACAATGAAATATTAGTGTTAAAAGGGAATGAAGTTTTGATATATGCAATACGGATGAACCTTGAAGACATCATGTTGAGTGGAATAAGTCAGACACAGAAGACCAGATATATGGTTCCCCTTATATGGAAAAGCAAGAATATATTCACATACAGAGACAGAAAGTAGAGTACATTTTACCACGGATGGGAGATGGGGGTAGGAAATGGAAGTTAATGCATAATGGATGTAGGGTTTCTGTTTGGGGTGATGCGAAAATTCTGGTAATGGATGGTGGTGAACGAAGCATTACATTGTAAATGTGATTAATGCCACTGTATGGTATGGTTGAGAGTGGTTGAAATGGGAAAATTTGTGAACTATATATTTCCACAATTGAAAAAAAGAGAAACTAAAAAGACAATGACAATTTTTTTTTCTTTTCTTTTTTTTTTTTAAGATTTATTTATTTATTTATGTATCCCCCCCTTGCTGCTTGTGTTTGTTGTGTCCATTTTGCTATGTGTCTTTTCCGTGTCTGCTTATCTCCCCCTTGCTGTGAGGTCCTGCTGTGAGCGAACCCGGGGCCTCCCACACGGCAAACGGGAGCTCCATTGACCGAGCCACACCCGCTTCCCGACAATGAAAATTAAATGCAATATATGATCCTGGACTGGAACTAATAACAGGAGAAAAGGCCCAAAAGGACATTTTTGGGACATATAAAAAAATGGAATAGAGACAGAAAGCTTTGTATCAATATTAAGTTGTTGAACTTGAAAACTGTACTTAAGGTGGTTATTTAAGTGACTATCCTTGTTCTTAGGAAATGTACATGAAAGTATTACATGTTCAAGGAGCATGAGGACAACCCAATTTAAAAAATAGGCAAAGGACTTGAATAGACACTTCCCCAAAGAAGATATACAAATGACCAACAAGCACATAAAAAGATGTTCAATATTATTATTATTAGGGAGATGAAAATCAAAACCACCATGAGCTGCCACCTTACATCCATTAGGATTGTTATCATAAAAATTAAAAATTTAAGAAAGGAAATAATAAGTGTTGACAAGGATGTGGAGAAAAGACTTTCATACATTGTTGGTGGGAATGCGGAATGGTACTGCAGGTGTGGAAAACAGGTCATTCTTCAAAAAGTTAAACATAAAGTTACAGTATGATCCAGCAATTCCACTCCTACGTATATTTCCAAGAGAAATGAAAATGTGTCCACACAGAAACTTGTACATGAATGTTTACAGCAGCATTATTCACAGTAACCAAAAGGTGGACACAACCCAAATAGCAATCAATGGATGAATGCATAAACAAATTGTATGTATATACAATGGAATATTATTCAGCAACAAAAAGGATGAAGTACTGATACATGCCACAACTGGAATGAACCTCAAAAACATGCTAAGTGAAAGAAGCCAGACACAAAAGGTCACATATTGTAAGAGTCCTTTCATATGAAATGTCCAGAATAGACAACTACATAGAGACAAAGTAGATTTGTGTTGACAGGGACTATGGAGAGTGGGGAATGGGGAATGATTACTTAATGGGTACAGAGTGTTCTTCTGGGGTGATGAAAATGTTTGAAACCAGAGAGAGGTAGTGGTTGCACAGCATTGTGAACACACTAATTGCCACTGAATTTTGTATACTTTAAAATTGGTAATTGTGGGGAGCAGATGTGGCTCAAGCGGTTGAGCGTCTGTTTCCCACATGGGAGGTCCTGGGTTTGGTTCCTGGTGCCTCCTAAAAATAAACAGCAAACAACAAGCAAAAAAATGAAAAAACCAACTCAGGGGAGCCGATGTGGTTCCGTGGTTGAGCACCAGCTTCCCACATACGAGGTCCTGGAGTTCAATCTCTGACCCCAGTACCTCAAAAAAAAAAGAATAAATAAATAAATAAAATTGTTAATTGTATGTTATGTGAATTTCCCCTCAACTAAAAAGAACTGATGGAGCTGAAAGGAGAAATAGATACATATGCAATTATACTTGGAATTTCAATATTATTCTAAGTAGGAAGAAAATCAACAAGGATATAGAAGACCTGAACAACTCTTCAATCAACTTGACCTAATTGAAACTTACAGAACACTCCACCCATTCTTTTCAATTGCACATGGAACATTCATAAACATAAACAATTTCTGGGCCATAAAACAAATCTTAACAAGTTTAAAAGAATTGAAGTCATACAAATATTCTGAATCATAAGACAAACCTAAATAAATTTAAAAGAATTGAAATCATACAGATATAATGCATGCAGATGAGATTGTCTACATAGAAAATTCCAAAGAATCTACAAATATCCCCTAGAAATAAATGAGATTAGCAAGTTGTAGAATACAATGACAACAAAACAATCATTATTTTTATAATTGGCAGTGAACAATTGGAAACCTAAATAATACCATGTACATTAACTCAAAAAAAATGAGAAAGAAAAAATACAAATAAATCTAATAAAACGTATAGAAAATCTTTATGATGAAAATTACAAAACACTTGATGAATAAAATCAAGAAAGACCTAAATATATGGAGAGATATACTGTATTCATGGATTGGAAGACTCAATATAGTTAAGATCTCGATTTCCCCTAATTTATCTATATATTTAACACAATTCCAACCAAAATCCCAGCAAGCTTCTTTGTAGGAATTGGCAATCTGATTCTAAAATAACCAAAACAACTTTGAAAAATAAGAATAAAGTTGGGGAGTTACACTACCTGAATTCAAGAATTATTATAAAGCTACAGTAGTAAAGACGATGTGGTCTTAAGTCAATGTGATAATTTCCTAGGACTGCCATAACGAATTACCACAAACTTGGTGGCTAAAACAACAGAAATTTAGTCTCTCACTGCTCTAGAGACCAGGAGTCTGAAATCAAGCTGTTGATAGGGCCACACTACCTCAGAAGACTGGAGGGGAGAATCCTTCCTTGCCTCTTCCAGTTTGGTGACTCCAGACACTCCTTGGCTTGTGGCTACATAAATTCAATCTCTGCCTCTGTCTTCACATGGCCTCCTTTCCTTTTCCCACTGTGTCTCTCCTGAGAATCTCTTGTAAGGATACTTTTTATTGGATGTAAGGTCCATCTGGATAATCTAGGATGATTTCATCTCAAGATCCTTAATTACATCTGCAAAGACTTTTTTCCAAATAAGGTCTCATTCACAGGTTGTGGGGGTTAAGACATGGACATGCCATTTTGACAGCCACCATTTAACCTACTACAGTTAGAATAGACAGATAAATAGAACAAAATAGAGTTTAGAAATGGACCCACACGTTAATTTTTCAACAGAGGTGCAAAGGAATGGAGATAGGATAGGCATTTCAACAAATGGTGCTGGAAAAATTGGATATCCACATGAAGAAGGAGGTGGAGGAAAAGGAGAAGGAGGAAGATGGCAACAATGATGACACCAAAGAAGAAGAGGAAGAATCTGAACACTTACCTCATATCACATACAAAAATTAGGATCAAAGACCTAAATGTAAAACTCTAGAAGAAAACATTGGGGGAAATCTTTGTGACCATAGGTGAAGCAAAACTTTATTAGGTACAATACCAAAAGCCTGGTCCATAAAAGAAAAAGAAAAAAAAGATAAATTGGGCCTCATCAAAATTAATAACTTCTGTTCCTCAAAAGGCACTGCTAAGGGAAGTGGGTGTGGCTCAGTGGATAGAGCCCCCGTTTACCATATGGGAGGCCCGGGTTTGCGTCCCGAGGCCTCCTTGTGAGGGCACGCCGGCCTGAGCGGTGCGGTGGGCTGATGCAGCAACCTCACGGCAGGAAGGGGGTGTGGCGCAATGGATAGAGCACCCGTTTACCATATGAGAGGCCCCGGGTTCACTTCCCAGTGCCTCCTTGTGAGGGCAGGCCAGGTCACGCGGCGCCGTGGGCTGATGCGGCAAGACCTCACAGCAAGGGGGAGATAGGAGGACACAGAGAGGACACGCAGCGAATGATGGACACAGCAGCACAAGCAGCAAGGGGGGGATAAATAAATAAAATAAATAAATCTTTAAAAAAAAAAAAAAAAGCACTGCTAAGAGAATGAAAATACAAGCTACAGATTGGGAGCAAGTTTCAAATCACATATCCGATAAAGGACTTGTATCCAGAATATATAAAGAGCTCTGAAAACTCAGCAATAAGATGGGGAGCGGATGTAGCTCAAGTGGTTGAATGACTGCTTCCCATGTATGAGGTCCTGGGTTCAATCCCCGGTGCCTCCTAAAAAAAACAAACAACCCCCCAATAATAAGAAAACAAACAGCCCAATTTAAAAATGGGTTAAAGATTTGAACTGACACTTCACCTAAGAAGACAGATAATAATAATAAGCACATTGAAAAGAGGTTCAACGTCATTAGCTATTAGGGCAATGCAAATTAAAACCGTAATAAGATACCATTACACAACTATTAGAGTGTCTGAAATGAGGAGGAACTAGAACTCTCATGCATTATTAGTGCAAATGTAAAATGCTACAACCACTTTGGAAAATAGTTTGTCAGTTTCTTAGAAAACTAAACATACAGCTACCATATGACCCAGGAATCACATTCCTGGGCATTTATTCCAGAGAAATGAAAATTTTCATCCACACAAAAACTTGAATACAGATGTTCATAGCAAGCTTATCTGTAATAGTAAAAAACTGGAAATAAGCCAAATGTCCAATCATCAGATAAATGGGTGAACAAATTGTGGTATACTCATACAATGGAATACTACTGCAATAAAAAGGAAGTAACTAGTCATGCATACAACATGGATGAATCTCAAAATAACGATGCTCATTAAAAGAAGCCAGAAAAGGACAACCAGCAAGATGGCAGCAGAGTAAAGAGCTCCTAGAATCAGCTCCTGCTATGGGGCTGTTGGTGACCGCCCAGAGCTATCTACAGCACTTGTTTGGGGGCTCCAGGAGACCAGAAGTGCATCCTGCAACATCCTTGAAAGAATGGAAGGAGGAGACTGCCCATCTGCAAGAAGATTTGTAAGTAGAGCACTCCACGCCGTGGAGGCCGGTGCCCATCCTTCACTGGAGGCACAAGCCACCTCAGGAGTTGTTCCATGGCTGGAGTTGAAATCTCCGCTTCCCAAAGCAGAAGAGGAGGAGACGGTTGGGCACCGACTTCGGCTGCTGATTGGTGAATTTGGCAGGCTAGAGTGTAATCCTGGGAACAGCTAGAGTTTGAACCTGTCCAGGTCAGAGGGAGGCAGGTGGCCGCCATCTTGACTCTGCGCCTGACATGAGGGGAAGCGGGGCTGACTGAAAATCACAGTGCTGGTAGGGACTGGCTTTTTTCCATCTAGATCAGATTGCCGCCCTAGCCTAAGCCCCAGGCCCACCTCGGGCAGGGAGGAAGCTGGGGAAACCTGCGACAGCCTCTCCGGGAAATTACAGGCCACGCCACGGAGGCCGGTGATCATCCTACTTTGGCAGCTCAAGCCACCCCAGGAGCTGTTTGTGGCAGGAATTGGAAGCTCCATTTCCCAAAAACAGGGAAGAGATGGTTGGCCACTGGTGTCGGCTACTGATTGGTGGATTTGGCTGGCTAAAGTGTAACCCTGGGAACAGCTGGAGTTTGAACCTGTTCGGGTCAGAGGGAGGCTGGTGGCCACCATTTAGGCTCCGACCCTGGCATGAGGGGAAGCCAGGCTGACTGAAAATCACAGTGATGGTAGAGAACGGTTTCTTTCACCCAGATTGGCCTGCAGCCCTAGTCTAGGCTTCAGCCCCACCTCTAGCAGGGAGGAAGCTGACAGACCCTGCACCAGCCTATCCAGGTAACTGCAGGTACATTTAGCTGGCACAGACTGAATAATCAGAAGTCTATTGGGGCAACTGTGGTCATCTTGGACCTGCACTGCATAGATTTCTGCCCACACCTGCAGCTCCATCCCTTCTCCCTGGGAGAAGCTTCATTGGTCTTTGGGGCAATGAGGGTAGCTTGAGCCTCCACAGCTTATAGCCCCAATTACTTCCTTGGCTCCTACTATACAACCAACAAGGGAGAAAGGGCAGGAAGCCCTAAACTAAAGAGAAAAACTGCACCCAGAATACTCTACTAAGCCAGATGCCAAGACACCAACAAAAAATTACAATCCACACCAAGAAACAGGAAGATATGGCCCAGCTAAAGGAACAAGATAAGCCTCCAGATGACATAAGGGAGTTGAGACAACTAATCATAGATGTTCAAACAAATCTCCTTAATAAATTCAATGAGATGGCTAAAGAAACTAAGGATATTAAGAAGACATTGGATCAACACAAAGAAGAATTTGAAAGCATACATAGAAAAATAGCAGCTCTTATGGGAATGAAAGGTGCAATAAATGAAATTTAAAATACACTGGAATCATATAATAGCAGATTTGAGGAGGCAGCAGAAAGGATTGGTGAGCTTGAAGAAATGGCCTCTGAAAGTGAATATACAAAAGAACAGATGAAGAAAAGATTGGAAAAACTTGAACAAGATCTCAGGGAACTAAAGGACAGCAAGAGATATGCAAACATACATGTCATGGGTGTACCAGAAGGAGAAGAGAAGGAAAAAGGGGCAGAAGGAATATTTGAAGAAATAATGGTAGAAAATTTCCCAACCCTATTGAAGGACATAGATATCCATGTCCAAGAAGCACGATGTACTCCCATCCGAAAAAATCCTAACAGACCAACTCCGAGACACATACTAATCAGAATGTCAAATGCCAAAGACAAAGAGAATTCTGAGAGCAGCAAGAGAAAAGCAATGCATAACGTATAAGAGATACCCAATAAGATTAAGTGCTGATTTCTCACCAGAAACCATGGAGGCAGAAGACAGTGGGTATGATATATTTAAGATACTGGAAGAGAAAAACTTCCAGCCAAGAATCTTATATCCAGCAAGATTGTCTTTCAAAAATGAGGGTGAATTTAGAATATTCACAGATAAACAGAAACTGAGAGAGTTTGTAATGAAGAGAACTGCTTTGCAGGAAATACTAAAGGGTGTGCTATAGCCTGAAAAGAAAAGACAGGCGAGAGAGGCCTGGAAGAGAGTCTAGAAATAAAGATTATGTCGATAAAAGTAACTAAACGTGTCAAAAGAGTGGTGAAAATAAAATATGGCAGATAAAACCCAAATATTTAGGAATAAACTTAACCAATGGTGTAAAGCACTTGTATTCAGAAAACTACAACTCATTGTTAAAAGAAATTTTAAAAAGTCCTAAATAATTGGAAGAACATTCCATGCTCATGGATTGAAAGACTAAATATCATTAAGGTGTCAATTCTACTCCAATTGATATACAGATTTAATGCAATCCTAATAAAAATTCCACCAGCATTTTTAAAATAAATGGGAAACGTGCTTATCAAATTTATTTGGAAGGGTAAGGGTCTTGAATAGCCAGAAACATCTTAAAAATGAAAAGCACAGTTGGAAGACTCTCATTTCCAGACTTTAAATCATATTATCTAGCTACAGTGGTAAAAACAGCATGGTATTGGCATAAAGACAGACACATAGACCAATGGAACCGAATTGATGGTTAAAAAACAGACCCTCACATCTATGGTCAAGTGATTTTTTTTTTTTTTTT
>JAQZBX010085229.1:0-13146 GCA_029593785.1 Cabassous unicinctus
GTTTTCTGGCTAGTTTACAGAAAATAATCAAGTTCAGTAATTTAAAGAGTCATCTCAATTTACTGAAAGGTAGCCAAATCTCTCATTTCTTGTAGCTACAGGACAAATATGGCTAAATATCAGACCCCAAATTAATCATGCAGGTTGCAGAATTACAACATGATTTGAATTCACACCCTTACCAATCTCATATTGAATGCCCACATTCGAGTACTCTCAGATGAAGTTAAGAAATTTGAATTCTGAAATTTCCCTGACCCTCCTTGCCAGTGCAAGCAGGTCTTCTCCTATCTGAGGAGACTGGTTTTCCCTTTCCTGAAGACACGGGCATGTCCTCCGCTGAAGCAGTTGGCTTGCAAAGAATTCCTCAAGTCATACACCTCTTTGCCCTTCATCCAATGCTCTAGACTACAGCTGGACTTTAAAATGCTCAGAAGGATAAATACACAGAAAAACAGATGCTTATATCCCTAAACTTTGAGGGATTTTTAAAATTTGTATCACAAAGAACTGTTTTATAAATCTATGTATAATTGGATTCTAAGACTGTTGAACCAAGGAGGATGGAATATAACACCAGAGCAACCTGCCAAATACAGGCATACCTCGTTGGATTGTGCTTTGCTTTACTGCACTTTCAGATGTTGCACTTTTTACTAATTGCAAGTTTGTGGCAACCCTGCATCAAGCAAGTCTCTTGGCACCATTTTTCCAATAGCATGTGCTCACTTGCATGTTTCTGTGCCGCACTTTAATTAAGGTATTTACATGTTTCTAGATATAACACTATTGCACACTGAATAGACTGTAGTATAGCATACACATAACTTTTATATGCACTGGGAAACCAAAAAATTCATGTGACCCGCTTTATTGTGATATACACTGTATTGTCTTGTGTTGTATTGTATTGTATTGGAACCAAACAGGCAATATCTCTGAGGTATGCCTGGGTGTGTGTGGGTGGGTGGGTGGGTGTTTATTCCACTTTCCAGAGACTCTAATGTATCACTCTAAGCAGCTGAGCTCTAATAGTTCACTTGATTAGTTCATTGAAATAGAGATTCAGCCATGACCTAACTTCAATGAAGTTAAGATAGCATTCTCTGACATAATACAAAAGGAATAAAGATTTACCATGCCCAAAATTCACACCCCACTCTGTCCCCCATAGAGGAAACAGAGGACAAGGCATTGAGAAGCATCAGTGAGAGAAGTTTTGTGTCCGCTGGACAGCGTAGCAGGGGCTATTCGTGGTTGGGATGGTGGTGGGAGATGCTCCCATTTGAACCAGCTTCTTGACTGCAGTAGGAATAACTGGACCTCAGAATGGCAGGAGGACTGCACTGGCTTTAAACTCTAGAGGCGAGGTGGGCACAATTGACCTAATGGGAAATAGAACCAGAGTGGCAATCAGAAGGTTTTGACCCTTGCTGGTGGCTAATAGATCATATTATCTCTGAAAAGAAAATTAAGGGAATCTTACTAAAGTATTATTTGATCTATACAACAACAAAAAAAAAAACACTTTAGTTCTAGCTCGCACCATAATCGAGAGTAATGGCTTCTCACAGAGTTACCCAAACCTCGTGCGATCCCTTCAGGGAAAGGTACTGCAATGCTGCTCAAGAACAGACTGTAAATATCGTTATAAGCTTGTGCTGAGGGCACCTACAGCTATTTTTCAGAGTGATTCTCCACAAAAGGAAAGAACATAGCTCTGAATTCATACTAATTTGTGAGTACCCAAAGCATCTGGGAGGTCCATCCGCAAAGTAAAGGACTGCTGCGGTCAGGTATTCAAAGCAGTGCTGGCTCAACTCTCACAGTCAGCACCGTAGCTCTACAAGCCCTGCTCTACTGTGCTGAGGCCAGGAGTCTATAAGCTCACTCCCAGGCCTGTGGCCAGAGCACCTCTCATGAGACCCTCTCCCTGGGCTCTGGAAGGACATGTCATCAGCATCTCTTCAACAGCAGTTAACCGCAGCTCAGGACCGGTCAGCCCTGGACAACCTTGGCACTAGCACAGTGGCACTCCTTAGGCCATTCAGCACCAGATGCCTGGCACCCACTCAGACATCCACTACCTTCTCCGTGGACTCATTCCCTGAACCTCTGGTCCCTCATGCACTGTCTCACCTCCTGTGATTGCAGAAGCTCCCTCCTGGAGTGAGGGCAACTCCTTAAGGATAAAAGCTGCTTCCTGCAGTTAACTTCTCATTCTTTTAGCTCTCTCAGCTTTCCAAACTGGCAAAATCCATTTCCTAATTACATTCCTTCTTCTTTAAACCCCTTGCATAGCTCCTCTGTTCCTGAACCCATGGCCAAGTCATGGAGTTTTTTCATGCAATGAGAACCAATGACTTATGCAGTAGTTTTTTTCATCCTAAATTTTCCCTACCGGAGGTGTGCTTCCAGGAATACGCCTACCCAGTAGAGAATCACACTCCTGAGGCGTTATCACCTTCTAAAACAATAATGCACCTGAGCAGCCTGATGCAAAGTGGCAAAAGGAAGAGTGTGCAGCTTGTTTGAAGAGACAAAGCATCTCTAAGAGCCTAGAAATAATGCCAGCAGTAGCAGAAATGCCTCAAAGAGAAAAGTAAGGAGGCTTAAAGGGGTTACTTAAACAGAATCAGGGTAAAGTGCTGCAACATTTATTCCATTAAGTGACAGAGGTTTGAATTCAACCTGCTAAGGATTCTATTTCCCTCCTCTTTGATCATCTGCAAGTTGCTCTCCTAACTAGTGTCCTACATTCCCATTTATATTAGGTGTTTTGTCTCCTTATTAATACTGGGGTGGAGTTAGTCCAAGCTGGAAATCTTAAGAAGTTTCTAGGCAGAGTATTTCCTGGATATTGTTGAAGATACAGATATTCATGGGTCAATTTGGTAATACCTATCAAAATCTAAAAAATATTGTCTTTGACCTAAAAACCACTTGTAGGACTGTATCCAAGGGACAAGATACAGATGTAGATAGATGTAGACGTGGCCATATGTGACGCTCAAAGAATGATCCACAGCCTTCAGTGACCCAGAGGGCACTCTTGAGGAACCACAAATTTATCCCAAAAGGTGGACTTTCTTAATGCAGCTTTTTTGGGCAACTGACAAAAAAAAAAAAATCTGTTACATGTACTTTCACTCTGTAAATTGGAACAATTGTGTTAGTTACTGGTAATCCACTAAATAAACTTTGACACTCATAAGCTAAAGCGTGTCTGTAGGAGCATTTACTAAGGCCTTGAAATCAGCAGTCTGCGAAGTCTAGTGGCAGACTCTCCACTCCGCAGGCAACACTAGACAGCCGCGTGAAATCTCTACAGAGAGGCAGTTGGAAAATCTGTGGATTGGGTGGTTGCTTTATTAACAGTGTATTATAAATGTGTTCCTGAGCTAGTCTAGGTTTTCTATATTCTTGATGGTTTGTTAACTGATACAACTTTAGTTTGAGGCTTAGTTTTTAGAGTGAGCAAAGGCCAGCAAGCTGATGAAGTAGCTAGCAACTACTGATATTAACTACGAATCCCACAGTTGGATAATTTTAGGTAAATAAATATAGACCAAGAGGTTTATGTTTTGGATTAAAGGACAAAGAAAAGGGAACAAAGTAACCGTTGGAGTTCAGTCTCAACATCAGCAAAGAAGCTGTATTTTTTCCTTGAACTAATTCAAGACAGCTTTGTGGATTGAGGGAGGCTGAGGAGCTGTAGGTGTGAAGGACAGCAGTAGCCCATTAGAGGACATCAGAGTTTTAGAGTTGGGCATTTCCTTCTTTCTTCGCCTGTTTGAGCCTCTGTTCCGTCTACTGTTTTTAGGACTGATGTTTATGGGCATAGTATTGTCCACCATCCTGTCGGTCAGTCGGTCAGTAAGCACCTCTTGACAGTAATTACTGTGCCTGAAGTGTGTCTGAGTATGTTGTGAGCAGGGCATTGAGTGACAGAAAACTAAACCCGATCTAGAAGCCACAGGCCAGACAGCTACTACATCTCAGACAGCATCCGAGACAAAATAGATTAGCAAAAGTATATTTGATCATTTCAAAAATATCAAATGAATGCATTAATAAGTAAAAATTTTCAAGAAATATTCTCTCTTTAATTCATGAGTCATATTAACTATTAATATCAAGAGGATAGAGGAAGGGTACCAATTCAACTAAAATGCATTCTGTGGGGAATTCGATGGTGTCAATTCCCTGGAGCCCCTCCCGCCCCACCGCGTGGCTCCCCCAGCCCTAGCACTGCCAGCCGGTCAGCCCTGAGACACGTCTCCCTCTGGTCAGATATTGTTGCTGAAAGAGAAGAGGATTTCACTGTCCTGGCAACACAATCCTCTCCTGCTTGCCTGGCAGCCACAGGGTGAGAGCCGAAGCCAGGAGAGGACAGCGGGGGCGACGGGAGCTTGTAGGACGCAGGGACCCCTGCACTGTGCCAGGGAGTGGGGGTTTCTAAGGAAGAAGAAAACCGTTGAGTGCACAAGTCTGTCAAATACATGAAAGGGATCCTGTGTCCCTTGAATGACAACGGGGAGATTTCTGCAAAGAGATGGAAATTTAGTCCCGCACTCAGCTGATTTGTTTAATTACAGGAAATCTAAAGCATCGCATTACTCGGGCTCTTGTATTATTACGGGAAGGTTTTTAGGCATAGAAATGTCTCTGGAACATGAGAAGGCTTTCTTGATGCGGTGGTGGCCTTATCTCCCAGGCCTCATCTCCCAGCTCAGCTCTAACCTCTGGAGCAGCGCTACCCAGACACAACAGTTACTTAAGCTCTTTTCATTTTTCAATGTCAGGGCACATTAATATTTTATAAATAGAAACAAAGACCAAAAGCTAAATTTTTCCCTGATAAAAAATTCACAGACGTATTTAAAGTGACATGATTAATTTTGTGATTTTAATTTTATGCACTGTTATAGTCGATCTAATAGTGGAAATCTGAGGGTCCTGGTTCCTCTTTCTCCCTGCATTTCACCAGATTCTCCAGCAATGTTTGGTATATGGAAACAAACGATCTTCTCAATTCATTAGGCAAGAGAAAATGACGAATGCAGTGCTGCAACAATATTTACCTAGAAAAGAACTAATGAAAAGAGCGTATTCGTATCAAAAATAAATGGATTTACAAGTGTATCCCTTAGAGCTATTGAGGGTAAATTCCCCTTTGGCGTGAGCCCCCAGCTAGCCCGGCCCTGGGGTCCCGGCAGCCAGCAAGGCCTGCCCCTCCACGTGATTCCCAGGGCAGCAGCCAGCCTTGGTTCTCCAGATGCTTCTGCCCTTCTTCCCATTTCCTCTGAGACTTCCAATCCCCGGTATCCCGGGAGAGCCCTGCCCGCCCCTCCGGGTCCCGGTAAAGGCAGGCGCCCTGGACCCACAGTGCTCACCTCGTCCCGCCTCCCCCAGGGACCCTCGCAGAAGCCTAGGCTGGGTAAGCCCCGAGCTGCCCACATTCTCCCCTCTCCCCACCAGGCCCTTCGACGGCGCAAAGCTGCCCTTTCAGACATTCTGGGCGCTGGCCATCTGTGTTTGCGCCTCATCACCCAAAGAACGCCCACGAGACATCGGAAAGGCTGGCTCTGTCTCCTTCGGGAGATTTTTCCTTTTTCTTCGGGCTTCGAATTCTTTATCTAGCCAATAAGGGGGGAAAGGCAGTTGAGTGTAATCATGTGTTCCTCATTCATTGTTTGATAGTTATTATTGTCTTTTCCCAAATAAACCTCAAGCTTCAGGAGGGCAGGAAACACTCCCATGCTGTGATTCCCTGAAGCACTAAGATGGTGAAGAGGAGAAGGGACCTTCATTAAAACCAAGTGACGGAGAAGAAAAGGGCATGAACAGCCAATGCTGAAATCCCCTTAAACCAGGAGGGGTGTTTATTTTTGGATGACTCTGCTCGAATACCTGGAACCACGAGCGGTACCTGCTTACTGGGCCGACTCGAGTGTCCTTTCAACAGGACCCTGCAATTCAGCGGTGTTTTATGCACAGCGAGTGGAAATCAGTGATCTGCCTGTGCCTATCGCAGCATGTCACATCTCTGATTGAATCTTTCCAACGTGCTTATCTGACATACAGCACACTGATAAATTCATCTTTATACGCTTCTATGTGTCACCAGAAATAGCCTCAAGAGCACTATACCCTAATGAACTAAGAATGTCTGATAAATGATTAGGCACCACTTGACAATGAAAAATCACCCTCTGTTCCTTAAATCTAAAGTAAAATATTTCCAGTGAGAATTTAGTTCCTCATTAGTTATCAACAAAATAAAATCCATGATATCTTAGCATTATCCAAACAGAAAGTCTTCAGCTTTCAGCCCCAAGGTTATTCACAGTTTTCTACAAAGTAACCATTAAGGTTGTTTAAATCAGTCATAATGTTTTATTTTTTCACCCAAGGACCTAAGCTTATATGATTTTGTTACTCTTTCCAGATCCAAAGTATACACGTTTGTGATTTTAAAAGTGTGTCTTTCCTTTGAGGATGATGGAAATACTTTGGAACTAGATAGAGGTGCTGGTCAAACAACACTGTGACTGCACTAAATACTAGTGAATCGTTCGCTTTAAAATAGCTTCTGTTATGTTATGTGAATTTCCCCTCAGAAAAAGAAAAAACTATATTGGACACAAATATAGTAGAGAGTAACATATATATTTTGAATTTCAATAAATACTTCAAGATCATTTGTTTTCAAGAAAAACAGCTTTATAGACCTAGCCTGAAATTATGGAAGGCTCTGCTGTTAAATTACTCACATAAGGATCAAATGAAAAAGCAGCTTTTATACGTCACCGTAACTAAACATGCCAAGGAAAGGCATCACATTAAAGGGGGATCTTGTACACCGTGCTTATCTTCTTTAATTTTTTCCAGGTGATTATAAACCCTTAAAGAATTGACAATATAAAGTAAATGTCGAGCAAAAATATTTTATTTAAAGTACATATAAGTCATATTATGTTAACAATTCAGGAAATACATTGTATAAGTAAAGTAACTTTTCTAAGGCTATGATGATGTCGATGGGGACTATGATATATGCTAACCCTGGAGGTCTATCATTTTATCTGCAGCCATATTATAATGGTATATATAATATGCTACCTTGCACATGTTAAGACGTTATTGGCTTATCTTCACTAGGGTGTTTACATGAAAGCTCTTGTCCCATGAATGTAAATGGATTTGGAATGAGCCACTCCTGCTTTCACATCACTTCTCTTTGTAACCCAGATGGCACATCTACAGAGCAGCCGGCCAAGGTGTATGTGGCAACCTCTGGCTCGAGAGGAGAATGACGCAAACAGGTCAAGAAAAAGATGAAACTTATTTCCTCAGCCTCATCAACATGATGCTCTAACCCACCTAGCAAACCAGTTTGACTCAAGGATGCCCACAGGTACACACTGGAAAGTAATAAATATCATTTTTATTGCCAATTCTCTAAGGGTATCTAATCATCTAAAAAAAAATTTAAATAATCAGCAAGATATTCAAAAGACCCACCTTGACTTGATGTGTTTTTACTTCTCACATCATGCTCAACCATTCCCTTGTTTACTTAAATACTTATAGAGTGTATATACTAAATCAACACTGTAGTAGATAAAATGGGCACAAAAATAAGCAAGTAATAATTTCTGCCTTCAAGGAGTTTGCAGTTTATGGGGGGGAGGGGTGTGGAGGGAAATGGGCAATACATAGCAATAGCAGTGTAAGATAATAAAGTGCTTTATGTTCAAAATTTAAGGGAGCATTAATAAAAGGCATCTTAATCACATTGGGGAAAATGTTGGCTTCAAGAAGAAAGAAACTGAGCCTTGATAGATGCCTAGGAATTGGCCAGGTAGGGTTGGTATCAAAAACACCAGGAATTCAGCTATTTAAACCTTTAGCCTTCTCTAGTCTTCTAAGCTCAAATTTTGCCCCCAATGTGTGCTTCCATGACACTTTTCAACTCTCACGATAATACAATGACTTTCACTAGTCTGTCATTCTGTAGCATAATATCTCTTTACTTTCTGTCAAGTGCCAACAGTCTGTGACTTACATGAAGGCAACGATTGCATTTGTCGTTCTGAAAGTTTTAACAATCCCTAAAGTCTCCAAAGGGGCCTGAAATAAAATAAGAGCTAAGTAAACCATCGTTGAATGAAAGTTAAGAAAAGGACTCTCACACGTTATACAAAAAGCAACTCAAAATATAAGAGCCAGAACCAGCAAACTCCTAGAAGAAAATGTAGGAAAGCATCTTCAGAACCTCATGTTAGGCATGGTTGCTGAGATTTTATACCCAAAGCACAAGAAACAAAAGAAAAAATAGATGACTGGGACCTCATGAAAACTGAAAACTTTTGTGCCTCAAAGGACTTCATCATAAAAGTAAAATGACAACCTAAACAATGGGAGAAAATATTTGGAAACCTCATATTGAAAGAGGTTTTAATATCCAGAAGATATAAAGAAATTCTTCAACTTAACAAAAAGACAAACCATCCAATTAAAAATGGGTGAAAGACTTGAATACATATCTGTTCAAAGAAGATATACAAATGTCCAGAAAGCACGTGAAAAGATGCTCAACATCATTAGCCATCAGGGAAATGCAAATCAAAACCATGAGATACCATTTCACACCAATTAGAATAGCTGCTATTAAAAAATGGAAAATAATTGTTGGAGAGGCTGCAGAGAAACAGGAACACTCATTCATTGCTGGTGGGAATGTAAAACGGTGCAGCTGCTGTGGAAGACAGTTCGGCAGTTCCTCAGAGAGAACTGAATTACCATATGACCTGGAAATCCCACTTCTAGGTATATACCCAAAAGAATTGAAGCAGGGACTCAAACATATTTTCACACCCATGTTCATGGTGGCCTTATTTACAATTGCCACAAGATGGAAGCAAACTTCCATCCGTTCATCAACAGAGGCGTGGATAAGCAAAATGTGTGCTCTACACACAGTGGAATATTACTCAGCAGTAAAGGGAGTGAGGTTGTGACACAAGCAACAATACGGATGAACCTTGAAGATGTCGTGCTGAGTAAAATCAGGCAAACACGAAAGGGCAAATATCATAGGATCTCACTGATATGAAATAATTAGAATAAGCCAATTCATAGACTCAAATTGAGAATATAACTTACTAGGGGATGGGGTGGGAAAAGAAATGGAAGTTGGGGCTTAACACGTACAGGCTCCTGTTTGTAATGATGTTCTGGTAATGGATCATGGCGATGGCAGCACAACACTGTGAACGCACCTAACAGCTCTGAAGCACGCATCTAGCTAAAAGGAGAAATGTTATTTGTATATATGGTAACAGAATATTTTCTTTAAAAAAAATCCATGGAACATTACTATACAAACAGTAAGCCCTAAGTTAAACCATGAACTACAGTTAATAGTAAAATTATAAAAATATGCTTTCATCAATTGTAACATGTTCCAAACCCATGCATATTGTTAATAGGGTGGTATACGAGCATCCTGTGTTATGCACGATTGTTCCATTGACACACAACTTCTCTAATAAAGAAAAAAAAAAAGAAGTGAAGGAGCAGCATGTGCCAAAGCACAAGTCTGCGAAATAGCATTACAAGGAGGTGGTGTGTTCAGAGGAATGTGCGATGGCGTAGGAGAGAAAAATGGCTCCAGTTCTATTCTTTGACTAAAACTGATCATTTAGCAGCACCGAATAATGGGTACAACTGCCATTGTAAAGCTAAACTGCTTGGATTGCATCCCAACTCTACTATGTACTAGCTTTTTCACCCTGGGACAGATATTTAATCTATCGTAATGGTACAAAAGAAATCGTTTGTGCCTCATCATCCCACCTGGCCTACCTATAGGTCTCTCACCTAAGTGACCACCCTGCTGGCCCTGCCCTGAGCATGGCCACAATTAGCGAGCCTGCACCTCCAAATGGTTGGGAGGATAAGGGCGCCCCCACTCATCTGAAAGAACCTGCCCCAGCTGTCGGCCCCGAGCTGCTGCTCCCTTTCTTGCCGCGTCCTTCACTAGCTGGGCAGGTACTTCCGTAGCGTCCGGGTGATTAGAAGCTGACCTCAGCCGCTCCAGGTGGCACCTGCCACCTCTGCCTTTCACACTGTAGAGTTTGAAACCTCCAATCCCCAGGTACCCCTCCCCCGAGATCCTGCCGGGAGCCTAAGTCGGGAGAGGCAGAGCCCTCTGCCACCTGCTCCTCGCCTCCTCCAGGCTCCTTGACCTAACAAACCTTCCCCTCGGGCCTGGTCGTCCGGCTGGAGAGCCGTGTCTGTGCCTCATCACCCAAACACCCTTCACGGAGCTTCTGAAACAGTAAGCATGCCTTACTTTCTCCTTCACCTACACCAGGTGTGTGTGAGGCTAAAGTGAATTAATCTATATCAACCTAGAATAATACTCTTCATGTGGTAAGACAATAAATGTTAGCTAATACTTTTAGGTAAAGGAATTTGCCATTCTCCTGAAAATTATGAGACAGTGAAGAATTTTAAGCAGGAGTATGAGACATGATCACCTTGGATTCTGTATCAGTCCAAATTCACTTCAGGAGACAGAAAGCAGGAAATTACGTCACCTACCACCCCAGCTGATAGCTAGCTGTTTGAATAATTGTCCCCAAGCCCCGTTTCTCAAAGGCATGGACACATCGTATTTATCTACAACTCTACTTCTTCCACAGCTTCTGGCACATAGCAGCTCCTCGGTGATGTTTAGTCAATGAATGGATATCTCCGGAATGAAGAACCTTTTATCCAAACTTTTTCATTATACTAAAGTCATTTCTAAAGCCTTTCCTCTGAGCTTGGTTAGAATCACTGCTGTCTCCTCTTGTGCAAATAGCAGGTGCTGCGCAGAAAACCACCGAGAGTGGTAGAAGGTATAATTCTCTGCAGTTCCAGGCAGAGTTGGAAAGCAGTAGCAATGCAATGAGACCAAAGCCACTCTCTGTGAGCCACAACACTTCCGCCGATGAATTCGGAACAAGGAAGCATCGGACAGCTCCTGTGATGGGCCTCCAGGCAAGTGGGCACTGCCCGCATTTTTGCTCTTAGGGTTCCAGGTGTGTTATTATCAACTTGTTCTTTCATTCAGGACACACACCTGCCAACAGCTTTATCCATAACAATCCAAATAGCTTCTGTCAACCACTCTGTTTGCCCAAAATCGATGCTATGTTGTCGCATGTGCTATCTCCCAGGACAGCAAACAACCCACAGAGCAGCCACGGATGGATACTCCTTCCCGACCAGACGTGGCTTGGAATCGTCCAAATCGGCAGCTGCCTAGGGCTTTATGCGCCATGGGTTCCAGGGATTCTGTAGCTTTACAAGGGAGACCGTTTTAGAGAACTTTAGCCCTTTGACTGCTCACCATTATTGGCCCCAGAGAGGCCCTACTTCCATTCTAGAGCAATTAGATTAGAGGAAGAGATTTCCTTATATTGAAATCTGCTCCAAGACGCGGTCTCTAGCTTCTGTACATAAAATCCAGGAGAAAAATTGGTAGAGGGCAGTTTAAAGAACAGGTTCAGAAATGAGGGAGTGGAAAAAATCATGGTGGAAATCAGTTTTCTCAAACCCTGCTGGAGGAAGTTTCATTTCTTAGTTCAAAGAATTTAGAAGAAAATGTTGCATTGAGCAAGTGCCAGGAGCCTTGTGGACCACGAGCTGCCCACAGCAGGGCTGGGGGTGCACTGGCAGGCTCCAGCCGCCTCCCGCGTAGGTCCACCGCAGCACCGTCCCCCAGGCCGCACGTCTAATCCCACTGTGGCGGCTGCTTCTTGGAAGACCTGGATTGTCAAAGTGCCTGGTGATTTTAAAAGCAGGCAGTGAGGTCTAGTGCCTGCCCAGATGGCTTGCAGTTTTAGTGCACGCATTTGTCCATATCTGAGTATTGTTGCTAATGTTCGAATCTTCTGTTGCCTTCCTTGAAATTTCTAAGTATCAAAGCATTCACCATGTAAGATGCTCAGTTCTCTCCCCCTTCATTCTTCTCAACAGGAAGAATGTGTTGATTGAGCACTTTGCTTTCAAGGCCCTCTCTCCATTATTCCCAAGGGATTTTAAAACCCAGAAATGTGAACTGCTCAATAAGTGTTTGAAGACGCTCAGGCGTGTCAGATGTAAAAAGAGAATCGGGGTGTCCGCTCAGCGCTGAAGGCCATGGAGAGCAGGTAGCTCACCCTCCCACAGGCCTTCGCTTAGAGCCACCGTCCGAGAAACACTGAAGGAAAGCATGGACCGTAAACTGGCAACTCCCGCAGTGCCACTACCTTGAAAATATTTTATAGATCTTTAGTACTGAACACTGTGGTTCTGACGATAACAACAAAAACCATATTGAGCAGGAGATATTCTTTTCTCAGAGTGGGCATTCAGTCTATCGATTGGCAGCCCATTAACTTACCATGAGAGCACATTCGTTTCTTTTCTATTTTGTCTCTGTGATTATTATACTTTGTTCCCTCCAGATATTTTCTGTTTGTGTATATATATATCTTACCTTGATATTAACAGCAAAATATTTCTCTACCACCTGAAAGCAAGCTTATGCTGAACACATTTGTAGACCCTCTCAGCTTTCTTCCTTCTGTGTTTGTATTTTATAACACCGCCTTAGCTTCTGGTGCTTTTACGGAGATCTTTTAATTGAACTGAAAATATCCTGGGTTCTATCCCATCACATCTTATCACCAAAGAATATTTGCTTGCTGTTCAGAAATGTCTAATTTCTGTCAGTCACTTCAGAAGCGCAGTTTAACCAGCCCCGGGCCTCAATCCAGGTCTTCTCGGGGTTTGAGCCTCACATCCCCAGGCCCCCAAGTCTCTCTCTCGGTCCACCTACTGCCACCCTATGGCACAACTGGATCTAAGCACACGGGCCCTTGACTCTGACTTCAAAACAGCGTTGACATCTGGTCTCCACACTAAGGGGGGTCCTTTTAGGACAGGACTCTCTCCACCGTATCTCCTCCCCGACGCCTTGAGCAGCACTTTGTGCACGTTAAGCCCTCAGTGATGAGGAAGGAGGGGCTTGCACCTGCACAGCCCCTGCAGGAACGAGCCTTGTGAATGCTTCCTGATTCACAGCAGGAGACACTGCCAGGCTGA
>JAQZBX010085230.1:0-13153 GCA_029593785.1 Cabassous unicinctus
TATGGACCATAGTTAGTAGTAATAGTCCGATGATAGTATCTCATAATCTGTAGCAAATGTTCCACAACAATGTTGTGTGTTAGTGGAGGGATGTTGTATGGTAATTCCACACATGTACATTACTGTTTTGTAAGTTCACAACTTCTCTAATAAAAATATATTTTTTAAAAAGTCACTGCTGGATAAGATTACTCATCCACAGCTGGCTGAGATATGATGATATCTTGGCCTACCTGGCAAGGAATTGACAAGTCTCCTATTAAATAAATGAAGCAGCAGCTTCCAGTAACAAACATAAGTAAAAGGGAGTGAGAGCAAGACATTAAAATTAACACCTACTCATACCATCAGCTAGTATGATTGTCACTTGCCATTGTTATCAAGGACTGTGAAGGGCAGAGGCTCTAGAGGAGTACATCCTGACCCTATCAAACATTCTCAGCATTAACAAAGAACCTGGAACTCTGATATGAGCTCACCATTTCATCTCAAGAAAGTAGTTCATGGGAGACATAAGGCAAGAGTGGGAGACGTCATGCTTTGTGCTTCATTATTTTGATTTTGGATAAAGTGGAATCTGTATCTTCCTGCTGCTGTTGACATAGTCTAACCAGCCTAACTTATCTCAAATTAAGCCAACATATCTTTGTAAACATGATTTTGCAAATTGCAACAGACTGTAAATTGACTGCCAAGAAGCCACCTTCTTGGGGCACCAGTCATCCTTTCCTTTGGAAGGTGAAGCGGTAAGGATGAAAAGCCCTAAGCAAACATTCTTCCCCACCCCAAACATCAGAACGTTCTTCCAGCAGCCATTACCCAAATATTCCAGGCTGCTAGTTCTTTACCCCTTTGTCTTTCCCCCACCTACTGTAGCATATTTTTGGAGACAGTGCAAGTTGTTTCAACATTGCAATAATTAAAGAGCAATCACTGGGGAAAAGCAAAGAAATTAAATCCAAATACACATGGGATGTGACACATTAGGAAGCTGTTTCTAGTTGGCAGGCAAGAATTCATTTTAAAATTTTCCAACTTGGTTCTCTCACTACCCAAAGGCCTGAGAGTTTTGCAACAAAGGCTGTGTTTACCAGCTTGAAGGAAATCCCTCAGGACTGATACTGGCTGCAAATTTCAAATGAACTCATCAACTTAATCATCCTACACAACCAGGGGATAAGCATAAGTGTAAAAATATTGCTGTGCTCTCAAGAAGTCAGACTCTGTCCAAATATAAAAGGGAGGCCATGTTGTCCATCAGAAAGGACATGAGCCTGGACGTCAGGACTGCTGGGCACAGCAGGTGGAGCAGGGAAAGCCCAATGCCAGGAAGACCTGGGCTTGAAACCTAGCCTGACTCCATGTAAAATCATTTGTTTGCACCAAACGATTTGCTGCATTTAACAGTCATGATATTTGCCTGGTGAGAAATTGACAAAGTGATCCTAACCCATGCCTTAGAAACATTGTGAGTTGCATAATGTGACAGAGGAAAAATCACTATAATAATATACATCCAACTATTTTTAAAACATGAAAATGAAGAGTAAAAATGTTAACGTTTAAACCGAGAGAAAAGGAGAGATAGTAATTAATTTTCTAGCTTCTGGCACTTGAATCTTCCTCCATGACTTGAATGGTGTTTTTTATTTAAAGCAGTTTTATGCACATACCATAATCAAAGTGTATAATCAATGGCTCTCAGTATAATCACAGAGTTGTGCACCAATCACCATAATCAATTTTAGAACATTTTCACTGCTCCAAAAAGCAAGGTTTTGAGGAAGAAAACAAATAATCAGCTGATGTTATTTGAAATACTAATGGGCAGCATTTTCAAAGATTTGCCCTTTAATTAAAATAAAATCCAGCATTGAAGAAAAATTACTTCAGTAACCAGAGACCAATTGTCAAATTACCATTTCTACCTACTAAAAATAACACCACTGACTTCCCTGACAAAAAGCATAGTCATAGAGTATCAAGAAACCCCTCCAACTTTTATCATTGATGTGGAGGCAGTAGCCACCAGAGGTTCTGAGGGGAGGGATAGAGAAAAACAGGTGTAATATGGGGGTATTTTGGGGACATTGGAATTGTCCTGAATAACATTGCAATGACAGATACAGGCCATTACATATCTTGTCATAACTTCAAAAAAAATCTTAAAAAACAAGACAAAAACAAACAAACAAAAAGAAATCCTTCCTTTACAAATATATTTCTTGAGTAAGAAGTGACTTTCTCAATGTAGAAATTGAGATTACTTGTACTTTCTCTCCCTCTCTCTTTCTCTGTCACCATGATGGCATGAAATAACAGTAATGGTGATGATAGAAGTAAGTATGGCTAAGGAGACCAAGCACAATCATTATGACTAGTGTAATAGTGAATGGGACTCTTAAATCAGTGAAGATAAACAGTATTCATTTTGGCCAGAATGACTGTAACACATAATTGCATGTGTTACATGCATGGTTTACATTCCTTCTCCACCATCATATTTTATCCTGTTAGACACAAGATAATTCAGAAAAAAAGGAGAATTATATCTCCAATAGATGCTGCCAGGGAGACCAGTGTCTAATACAAACTCTAGCAGAGAGTGGACCCTAAATAATAATAATAGTTTAAAATATTAACAAAGTGTGTGGACCCTAAATAATAATAATAGTTTAAAATATTAACAAAGTGTGCAAGGGCCACATTTTATTAAAATAGTAATTATTGACTATTAAAATGGAACTGCTACTACCAATCAAAATGCTATGCTAGGTACTAGGATAAGGGATTTTTTGTCATTTGAACCTCGTAACAAATCCAAATGAGGTAGGTAAATAAAATTATAATTGCTATTTTACAAGGTAAAGCAAAGGGACAAAATCTCACACCTCACAAGTGATGTAGCAGAAATTTAGACCTAGGCATGCCAACCACCTGTTGAAGACATTAGTCTGAAGACTGGTAGATGGGTCTCATTGTGGGACATCACTTTTGGCTGAGTTGTTGGCTGTACCCACATTTCCATCCTCCCATTCTTCTCTTGCCCATAATCATCCAAATAAAGACATTATCTCCCATCTTTTCTTGCAGCCAGGTATGCCTTGTGATGAGCTTCCAGGCATGGAAAGTCATGGAGATGAGGTGCCACCCTTCCACATTAGATTGCAGCTTTGGAAAGGATGGGTTTGCCTGTGCCCTCCCTCCCATATTTCTCTCTTCATTTTCCTATGGATGCAGTGATGAGCCATCTTTAAAGATATGGATGAGAGATGCTGCCAGGGAGACCAGAACAAACCCGTCGAAGCAGCCTGGGACCCTGACACCCTGAACTGCCATACCAACCCTGGACCACTTTCCAGAAATTTACCTGAAAATACCTTCCTACATGCTTAAGTTACTGTCTCTTTGGGTCTTGCCTGTATTCTAACCAATATATTGTCCATAACTGTGGTCTTTTGTGGAAGAGTATTGACACACCTGCTCTTTGGGGCACCCCCAGTGCTCTGATGGCAGCCTTTCAGAGGACAGCATGATGGCTACCCACAGGCCTCTAGAACTGCAGGGCTCCAACTCCTAGGGCTTCATGTTTGGAAGCAAGAACACATTTCTCACCTAAAGGTAGCACTGATATAGCACTGTTGAAACCCATCTGCTGTAAAATAAGCTTGAAAAGGGGGTCTTTTCCAAGTACCTCCCATGAATTACAACTAAGTTCTGCTGCAATTGTGTTAAGAACTAATTAAACATGAGTCTGCAAGCCAATCTATTGTCATCATGATGTGGGCTATAGAAAAGTGCTGTGTGTGTGTGTGTGTGTAAGAGAGAGTGTGTATGGGGATGAAATTCTGTAGCCAAATATTTCCAATGAAATCAAGATTTAATCCTTTGAGAAATTGTCTTGAACTACCTACTCCATCACTTGGCATTGTAAATGATTTTTTTATTTGAAAGCAATTGAATTATTGGTTTAGCTGTTTGGAGCGGTGAGTTAACAACTGGGTTTGACTGAAATGACCAATAATTTTAAGTTCAGTCTGACTTAAATAAAATTATTCTAAAATAATTTTGTTTTATCAATTATACTTTGAAGAATGGGATCTTAAAAATTCTTACTCCCTTTAGGATTATAGGATGCAAAACAAACTAATGAAGAGAGGGTTCCTGGGCAACCTTGCGTGGTGGCATACCATGGACAGAGTGAGGAAATCCCAGTAAGTCTCAGTCTGACCAGAGACATGTGGTTCTTTCTTGACCCCACAGCCCTCCATGGAAACTGCTTTTACTGAGACTATCAATGGTCTTCTTATTTGCTAAATCCCAGCCTAAGTCCTCTCAGATGCTGGAAACTGTTGGCTGAAATCTTGTCTTCTCTTAGATTCTGGAAAGTTGTTCTCTTCTAGTGTTCTCCTTCCAATTCCCCAACTGCTCCTTCTTGGTCTTTGCCCAACTTATCTCAATAGTTGGTATTTGCCAGGGGTCAATTATAGGTCTTTTACAATTTACTTGGGCTCCCTCACCATTCCACAGATACTGTGGATTTAACAACCATCTAAGTATCCATAACTCTTCACTTCCTACCTCTCCACTAAACTACAAACCTCTAGATATAATGGCTGCTGGAAAGATCCATCTACACATCCTCAAGGCATATCCAACTCTAGTCTGCCCCAAATCAGCTAATGAGCCATCCACTTGGCCTACCTCTCCTCTCTTATCCTCCATCTTAGTTAAAGCACCCCTTGAATACCCTTGACATTGATCTCTGTAATGGGACAAGGCCCAAAGCAAGAAGCCAGCTAGGAAGCTACTGCTACAGAGGCCTGCATAGATGGTAATGATCATCAAAGTGGAATGATCATCAAAGTGGAAAGAACTGTATGAAACACAAACTTTCCAAATACACAACTAGAATCCCAAGTAGCAAGCATGCTTCACTTGTGAAAGGGGCAATGGGCTGGCTGCTCTAGTTCAGTCCCAGAGCATTTGGGTCTCTCAAGTTACTCCATTCCCCAGTCTGAGAGGCCTGCCCTGATTACCTATGCTACCATCCTTGGGTAGGTCAATGATCTTTGTTGGTAGAAAGAACCAAGGGGAGCAATGAAAAGAGTAGCAGTCCCACTGTCAGTACCTCCAACCAATGACCTCAATAAACAAATACAGACATATTTTTAAAGTGCTTGTAGCATAAGAAAACATTCACTGAAATATTATCTCATTGAAGCACATAACCTTAAACCATAGGGAACATTTAAAAATTGTCATTTTCTTGCCTTTCTATTCTCTGCCTTCCCCCAGAGCACTTCATTTCTCTATTTGGACCTTTATGCTTTCAAACAAGAGCCCACATGCTAGCTCCCCTCTACCATAGAGGACCTCATTTCAATTGTTTGAGGGATGGGAAGGTGGCCAGAGCAAGATGGAGAACATGTTTTGCTCCCTTTTCTGGGAGCCCTGGTTCTAAACCCAGGGGACAGCAGAACCAGAAGAGATGTGAAGATGTGTCCTGCTGAGGTCACTTTCCTCCCTGGATCATTTGTGTGTCTGAAGCAGAGAGGACCCCTGAACATGCCAACTATGTCAGCCAATACGTTCCCCCACAGCTCTCTGGACCTGAAATGCTGAGATCAGTTTCTCCCCAGCACCTCTTCCCATCCTCTCATGCTCTGCTTTGTCTAGACCTTGAATGTGAATGTGTAGACCTCACTAATTTGCTTAAGCCATTCATATCAATTTCCCTAAAGTTCCACTTCATAGTCTATAGAAATTTGAGCTGGTTGTAAAAGACCTACCTAGAGGAGGTCTAGAAGGAGCTCTGCACCAAGTGCATGCTTGTATATTCCCCTGTGAACATTGCCCTGTGACTTGGGGGTGAGAGCACAGCCAGCAGCCCAGAACCTGGGTTTAAATCCATCTTGCCGCAATCAAGCTTTGTGACCTTAAACAAATTCTTAACCCACCTGAGAATCAGTTTTCTCTCTCTAAAATGGAAGAAGTAAAAACTAGTAACTTTCACAGGTGTGCTAAAAACCAAGCAAATTAACCTTTGAAAAGCACTTAACCCACTGCATGGGACACTGTTAGAGCTTAATTCATGGTAGTTACATCATTGAGTGACCAATATAAAGTTTAAAATTCAAAATCCAAAATTTCATTAATTCAATTAGACATTCCAGGTGAAAACCTAGCTAGGATACTTTGGAGCAATATTTTCCTCTTATGAGGTATTACTCTATTCTTATTAATTTTCACAACAATTTTGAGGATGTAGTAAATACATTGTCATTCCTGATAAATTAGGAAACTGAGGCCTTGCAACATTGAATGTCTGTCTTCTCCCACAGAACATTTCCCTATGTACACAGCCCAGTTTTCCTTTCCACTAGATGACATTCTCTGGATAAATTTTCAGTAGTAGCAATTCATTTCATTCAAGATTATCATCTCAAAAACAAAAACAAAAAAAAACTGGTTTCCTCTGAAATGGGAGAATTAGAGGCACAAACTTTTTCATGGCTAGATGTGCTGGAAATTAAGAAGTAACTGCCCTTCATAATTCACACTCAGAAGTGGTGAAAAATAATCTATTATTATCTAGAGCAAAGAAAGTGTAATTTATAGCCAACCATGAATACTTAATCATTAGGCCCAATGATGTTGCTCATATTAACACAACAAAAATAAATCAGCTATAAATCCGCAGACTTCAACATGGCATCAGGAAGATAAATCAATGGGGTCTGGCATGAAAGAGTCTGACTATGAAACAATAATTAATAAGTGGTAATTCTCCACTCACACTTTCCCCAGCATCCAGGCCAAAACTGCATCAGCCTAGTAAAGAAAGTAATGACTCTATGTTTATAACCATCAATTAGAGTTCCACAGCAATTCCAAACACATTAATTACTCCTAAAAGGTCTCAGGTTGTCTTCTGTTAATTTTCTAGTGGATAAATTTGCTACTATGTGACAAGTCTAGTAAAACTTCATTAATTGAGACTGCCCAGGGGACAATGGTCTGAGTCAGTGAAAAGTGCAATTTCACATCTATAATCAAGGAAATGTGTTGCACATGTAACTGGAGGTAGACTAGCAGAAGCTTTAGTTGAGTCACCGCACACATTTGAAAGTGAAAGGAAAAGGACCTATTTTTACTAAAAACTATTTTTCCATTGGGTTTGTTAGATTTGTTTTAAACAAAGAGTTAATGCTTTTGTTTATAACCAACCTAGTAATTTTTGAAAATGGCACTGCAAATAAGTGGGACATTTTAAAAAGTATTTTAAATGCTTCTCTTCCATATTCACTTCTAAAAGCTCCTAATGTCACGTATTTTGCTTAACAATCCTTTGTGCCTTAGGTAAATTTTAGGCCAGTCTTTTCTCCAAATTAGTTCTGACTCTGTAAGTACACTCAAATGAATGCAATCCCAGAGTGCGTATTTCTCCTTTCTAACTGCTTCTCCTTGCTCTAGTCCCACGAACTCTTTGGTCATCTGATGAAGTCATGTGGATCCTGCCATAGTTGCCTTCTCTAAAGATTTATTAAGAACTATTTCTTGTTTGTCTGTTCAAATGATCCTCTTCCTCTCACCCACTTGCACCATATACAAAGCTCATGCTTCCTAATTGTGCAGTGACCATTAACTGTTGGCTTCTCTTTCAACATTCTTTACCCTAATGGAGAGGCAGAGAGATGTCTTCACTCTCCAAGTCTTCCATTTATCCTCCACTTTTGCACACATGATTGGGAGCAACTCCACTCAGAGCACAGTGAAAGCATTGGAGACATCCTGTTCCCTTTCCCACAGCTCATAGGAGCCTCAGTCAGGCCAGTGTCGATGAACCAGCATGCCCTGGGGTGGGTGGGAGAGGGAGACTCTGAGCCAGGTGTTTCCCACCACTTGGTAGATGAAGACTCAAGAATGGCAATAATGACACTGTTACCCACTATGTCACAGCAAATACAAGACTTAGTTGGGATTCAGACCCAAGGCCATCTGAATCTAAACCTCATGGTCTCCCTTACAAGGGACAGGGATTTGATTTCACTTGCTGAGTGTTCCTCAGAAAGAAAGCTTCTCATTGGAAATCTTTCCAGAACATATCAGACAACTTCTGCTGCTGAAAAAAGTGAAGACTAGAGAACATGAGTGAGTCTCTTTGCAATGTGAGTATCCTACAAGTGTTGAGGACTCATTATCTGAGGCAGAAGAAAGAGAGGTACAGGAGATTGAGCAGATGCAGGCTGGGCCCAGGGAAAAACATGAAAATGACTGCTTTAAAATAAAGACTTGATATCAGCATTTTATGATTTAATATTTTTCCTTATGATAAACTACAGTTAAAATGAATGAAGAATTCGATGAGGTTTTTATAGAGAATGGTTCCTTTAAATAAGAAGGAAGGTAGAGACAAAATGGTATATTATAAAGACCACAGACTTTGGAATGAAATGCCTTTGATCTCAAAACATACATCAGCTCTGTACTAGGCAAGAGCTGTTTGGCATTGAATTTCTCAGCAAGACTTTGAGATAATAATACCTGTTCTGCTTAATGTTGCTGGGTAGAGTAAAAGGAGGTAATGTATAAGAAATGTCCCCTGCCTCTCCCTGACGTAGAGGTGATGCTTGGTGTAGATGAACAAGTCCTTCCTCCCTTCCTTCTCTTCACATTTCCCTGCATCTAAAAACCATAGTAAGTATCAGCAGACCCTATTCAAGTCCTGAGTCTAGCAGAGATAGCAAATGTTATTGTTGGCAGATCCCTGGCTCTTCCCTAGCTTTGTCACTTGGGTTACCCACCCTCAGAAAGAAACTAGAATAATAAGCAGCTAGACCTATAGCACACCTAAGGAAGTACCTGGCATAAAATTCCCTACCTTTGTGACTTGAGCAAATGACATTAACAAATCATATTAATCATTAGGACCTTGATTCTCTTTCATTAATTTATTCTATAAATAATTATTAAACACCTTCCATGTTTCAATGCTGGGGACATAGCAACAAACAGGTGGAAAAGGCCCATGGCCTCGTGAAATTATATTCTAGTGGGAGGAGTAATAAGAAATAAGCAAATGCTTGAGTAAAATAATGTCAGGCTGATTCAACCTATGAGGAAAACAACAGGGACCAGATGGGAATGGATGTTGCTTGAAGATTCTTCTAACATCCTGCAGCTGGCATTGTACTTTCCACTAGAACTTGTACTGCAGGCTCCTGAGGCTGTGTGGGTATTCTCTGCCTGCACTGACTGCCTGGATGCTCTCAATTCTGGGGCACAGAACAGTTGTCTGACCTGAACATTGAGGGGCAGCAAGATGTAATGAAATAAGCTCAAGCTCTCATGGCAGAAGTCCAGGGTCTCAGTTTGCTCTATCATTTCCTAACCAGTGGGATATGAAGCACATAAATTCCCCTTTGAGCCTCAATTATCTCATCTGTATGGCAAATATTTATGAAACCCTAGGTTTATTTATAGCTATTTTACAATATTCTCACCATTTGCCTTCCCTCAGCCAGGCAGCTAAAGCAGTGTTTTGCAAACTTGGTGTTTAGGAGTCCCCAAAACATCTTGTTAAAATGCAGGTTCTGACTCACTAGGCCTGGGGTAGGGCCTGAGATGCAGTTCCTAATGAGTTCACCAGCTCTGCTGGTCCAAAGACCAAATTTTGAAGTGTGAGGAGTTGGATGTGTCTTACTGCAAGAAAGGGATGGTACAGAAGAAAGCAAAGGAAAAAAAAGATAAATGATCTCTTCCTGTTGAGATTAAAAGCCTGGAAAGCAAGGCTCACTCCCTCCACCCTAGCTGGGAGCATGATTCTGCAATGGAGTTGTGGGGGCAAAAGAAACAGAGGGTAATTGAGGAGTGAGTGTTGGTGGGAAATAGATCCAGGAGGAGACAGATCTGAGAGACCATGGGAAAAGAGGTGGTGTCTGATTATGGAGACAGCTCAGCCCCTCCTCCTATGGGCACCATCTTTGCCAACACCCAGGGGTTGCATGGGCACCAACTCCTCAAGTAAGCGTACATCATTGTGCAGGGAGCTATGTTGACTCTCCCTCCTCACGTCATCTGGCAAACAGTTCCTCTGACCAGTATAGCACTTATTCTGTTGACTGGTGAATCCCAACTAGGCCCTAGATATTGCTCCATCTCCAGGCAATCTACCCCATGTAGGAAACCACCATCACCACCAGCACCTGAGTTGCCAGGGTACTATTTAGAGCCAGAAAAAATACAATGGACCACCTGGTTTGGTGGTGATAGTGGTGGTGGTGTTGCAGATGATGCTGTGTATTGGTTTCGGTGATGATGGTGATAACATGGTGGCCGTGTTGGTGGTAGAGACAGAATAGTGGTAGAGTTGATGATGGTAGTGGTTGAGGTAGAGATGGTAGTGATGTTGGTTGTAGTAGTGATGGGAAGAATAATGCTGGTAGTACTGGTGGTGGTGGAGATGATGGTGGTGATAGTTATGATGGTGCTAGTGGTGGTGGTCATGATGGTGATGGTGATGTGGTGATGGCGGTTTTGATGGTGGTTTTGATGGCAAAGGGTTTAAAGGGAAAGCCTCTGAACCAGCCTTGGATGGCCTTGACTGGAAAGAGCTTAAGATCCCCATTGAGCCAGAACCTAATAAAACACAGCTCATGTGTATCCACAAAATGAGGATGATGAGGTCTAAGCCATAGGTTTGTTTTGCACACTCTTTGAGGTCTTATCTGTCACAGGACTTGAAGACTGTAAAGGACCACACACATTTAAGACATTATCACAGAGAATCTATGTTTGTTTATCTCACTCAGATTATTCTAGAAACCAATAGCCTCTGCCTACAACTCTTCAAAGTGAAACTTTCTAAGTACAGAATCACTGATTTTCCCAAAGGAGTTATTTTTGGCCTAGGGCCCTATTCAGAATACCTCAGATCATGCAGCTCAAGTCACCACCTACTTCTACCATTCCCAGAAGCAAGCCTGTTTAAATTCCAGATCCTGTTACTCTTCCCAGTGGATAATTTTAAACAATGCTCCTCAAAGTTCTCTCAATAAATATTCAGTGAACTAGAGGTGTGAGGAATTAATTATAAACATACTCTTTAGCTGGTCTCTCCAGAACAGGAAAGACCAAAGAAAGGGGGAGAAAGCTTCTTTCAAATGGACTTTTTTTTTCCATTAAAAGCTCTCCTGACACAGGATGTAAATGCTTTGGATTAAAGCCATGAATAATGGGCTTGTCTACAGATAGCTCCCACTGGATTTGGGGATAGCTGTGAGCTCCTAAGCTAAGGAGATAGTTCCTCAAGGACAGTGTTTGACCATCAGACATACCAGGGCTTTGAATTCATCTACTGAAGCAACTGCACATATTTCAGTGCCCCTGCAGCAAAGTCAGGAGATAAGACGCACTCTTTGGTTTAACAGGGAAAGAATCTAGACTCCCTTCCATCTCCTATCATTCCCTCCCCCATAATGTTCTCAAATACAACTTCATCACTCTTTCTTTAATTCATTCATCCATCTACCTCATTCCTTTTTTTCTATATGACATACATCTACACATGCCAAGCACTTTGACTGGTGTGAGGTATATAAAAATAAGACAGAGCTCCTAACTTTAAGGCCATATAGCAATTAAGATATAGATATGCTTTAAAATAAATGAATAATAATAATAAATCTTTGAGTAAAATTTAAATTATGTAAGAAAGACAGTATGTATACATTCCTTCCTTTAGTTCATCTGTTCCTTTAGCAAACATATATTGAGGGCTTGCTGAGTGTCAGGCACACTTCTAGGCCATATAATGCAATTATTGAGCACCTTGGCCTCGGTGTCAGAGATGGGATGAACATTAATCCTGCCACATACTATCCATGGAACACTGAGCAAGGTGCTTAAATTCTCTGTATTGATTTTCTTTCTCCTCTTTTTAAAGGATCATAATATCTATGCCAAAGAGTTGGTGTAAGGATTTAATGGATCTATAAAACTAAGTGTAAGTCACTGAACACAGGAACCAGCATACAGCTCTTAATAAGAGGTAACTCATGTCCTCTCATTGTTGTTATTTCTTATTGGCAGGTACATGGGTGGCACAAAGGGTAAACTGATCAGGTCTGCTTGGGGGTGAGGAACAACAAAGGAAGTCATCACAAAGAAGTAGTAACTTGAGACAGTTCCTGAAGAAGAGGAAGTTGTCAATAAGATGAAGAAGGGAGAGGAATTTCAGAACAAGTGTAAAGGTTTGAAGTTGTGGACCAGCACGGCATGGTTTGGAAACTGCAGCCAGTTGGTGTATACTGGAGAAAACCAGCAGTAGCTGAGGCTGCAGAGGTCATTGCAGGTGAAGAGAGCAAGCTAATGATGAAGTGAAATCACCAGACTGAAAAAGAAGAGAGAACTGAGGTAGGTGGGAAAGGTGACAGGACTATGGTCAGGAGGCTAAAGTAATGACCCAGGTGGGAGATGATGGGGAGAAAGCAGGTGAAGTGGGGAGCAGTGGGAGAAGTGCTGAGGAGGCAGAAGGGATGATGAGATGTGGGGAAGGGAGAATAAGGAGGAGTCCAATATGATGGTCAGACTTCTAGGTGGTAGAGGTGATACCACCCTCTTAGGGAACCAGGAGGTGATGACTATAATTTTAGACATCTTCAGGCGAAGATGCATCACCAACCAAAAAAAGGGCTCTCTGATTTTACAGAGTCCACAGAGACCCTAGAGGAGGGCACATTCCAGAAAGCAAGCACTCATGCTATTCCAGTTCTAGCCCAAACTTTGGCTCCAACTAGATGGCACCAGGCAGCTGACTGGTGATTTACCTGCAAGAGGAGTTAATTACCACATTAACTGCCTACAGTTAATTAGCTGCCTACAGAGGCCTCTCCCTTTCCCTACTGCCAGACTCACTGAGCTTTCAGCCAGCCTCCTTTAGAACTGATGGTCTATTAGATTGAGTTCACACTTTGCAGTCAATATTTAGGGCCCCCCTTGAACCAGTCAGCCAGTCCTCTCAACCACTTTTCACCCCAATACACAGAAAAGAAGGCTCACATGTAGTGCCAGGGTCTGGATCCAGATATGTTTTATTTGGCTTGGAGAGTGTTTCTAAAAAGGGACATTTAAAATAAATATGTTATCTTTT
>JAQZBX010085231.1:0-13148 GCA_029593785.1 Cabassous unicinctus
TCTCAATTAGAAGCAGAGTGGGCATCACCATCCCAAATCCTCAAGATTGGGGAATGAACAATGGACTAAAGTAGACTTATTATTATTCTACTATAGTCTTATTATTATTCTAGCAATGGAAGAACTTGTATCATTGATAAAAGGCAGTGGCCATCAGAGGTTCTGAGGGATAGGAGGGGGAAGAATAGGCGTAATATGGGGGCATTTTCAGGATATTGGAGTTGTCTTGCATGACATTGCAGTGACAGATACAGGCCATTGTATATTTTGTCATAACTTACAAAATTGTGTGGGACAAAGTATAAACTATAATGTAAACTGTAGTCCATGGTTAGTAGCAATGCTTCAATATGGGTTCATCAATTGTAACAAATGTATCACACTAATGAAGGATGTTGTTAATGTGTGACATGTGGGAGGGGGACACAGTGGTTCATATGGAAATTCCTTTTATATTTTTTATGTAACATTTATGTAATCTAAAGCTTCCTTAAAAATAAAAATAAAAAACTAATTTAAAAAAAAAGTTCAACTGAGAACAATCTATTGTAAACACCTGTCTTCATATGTCTGTTCCTCTTTCCCCCTCCTTCCAAATATATATATCCATGGTTAACTGTTGCAACAGTAGTAATAAAGAGCATATATTTGAAAATAAAACCCAAATAATAGAAATTACATTAAGTATTAATGGCCTCAATGCTAATTAAAAGCCAAAGATCCCTGCATTCTTGAATTCACACCATTGTTTATCTCCTCCTCTTGAGTGTAGGATAGATATAATGACTCACTTCTAAGCCCCCAATCCCTCTCATATGAGAAATACATTTCTCCCCTCCTAAGTCCTCCAAAAGTCATCACCTTAAAGGCAAGACCCTCTTACCTTAATTGTGTACAGATGCAGATGAAGCACCCTAAGTACAGTTTATCTTGAAATGTGAATCTTGAAACTAAAAAGGCAAGTTATCTGCCAAACACACACCCAACATACAACTACCATCATATAGGATTCAGGCAAAGGATTATTGCTGTGTTATTTTCTATTGTTGCATAACAAATTAGAACAATTCATCCCATTAATTCAACATGTATTTATTATCTCACAGTTTCTGTAGGTCAGTAACGCAGGCATTGCTTATGTGGGTCCTCTGCAAGGTTGCAAGCAAGTTATTGCCAATGGTAGAATTCTCATCTGGAGGCTCAACTGTGGAAGAAACTGCTTTTAGGCTCACTCAGTTTGTTCAAATAATTTCTTTGTGGCTATAGACATTTCTGTTCAAAAAGAAATTGGTAAGCCAAAATTATCACAGTTTCATAGCAATTCTGAATTCAGTTGGAAAAATGTTCATGTTTCTTTCTGAGGTCTCATGGCCTGGGAATAATTTTCCATGGCTCTCAGTTCCACCCTCTGGGCCATTGTTTTGCTATTTGAGTCATCCTTTCTTTTTCATAAAAGATAGGACATGTTCTCAACTGGGTTGTTTTCTCTGCCTGCTTTCTGTTCATAGAATGTATGGTCCAATGACCTATTCATTTTAGACTCTATTTCAGTCCATGCTTTTAGAATTTCTGCTCATAAAATACTCTGAAAACCTTTTTTGAGCCTTCTATAAAACTCATGAGGGTTCACTGCATGAAAGAAAGCCACATGCATAAACGTCTCAGTTTGAAACAATTCAAACATAAAGTCAGGACAGTCCATATATCTTGTTTTCATTTTAAATATGTTTCAGTGATCTTATTTAACTGGCAGGATTAACAGATATCATTACTGGATTACGTGGTGTAGGAATTTCCCAGCTGCGAAAACAAATAGCAAACAATGGGTTCACACCCACAGGAACAGATTAAGAACATGTTTTTTCTAGGGCACATGATTCAATCTACCATCATCTGCCCTCTGAATGCCAAAAAGACATGTTCTTCCCATATGCATTCTTTCTATCACAACACCCCAAAAGCATTGTTATTTTGGTAAAAATGCTAAGCACAAAGTCTCATCAAAATTAGTTAAGGACAAAACTATCATGGGACAAAATTCGTTTCTGCCTGATAGATCTGTGAAACCTAGAAAATATATTATCTGCTTCCAATATACAATGGTGGGACATGCTTGGGGTAGACATTTCTACTCCAGAAGGGAAAAACTGGAAGTAAAACAGGGGTGATAGGGCCCAAACAAGTCTGAAAACCAGCAGGGTAAATGCCATTAGATTTCAAGGTCTAAGAGTCATCTGTGGATTGAAGCTTTGACCTCCAGTCCTGCTGCAGCAGCAGCCCCACCCCCTCCAAATGCTTGTATACCATCCACACTGTCCCTGAAAACTAGGGTGTAGTCTCTCTAATCATCAGAATAGCCTCTAGGCTCTCCATGAATACCAGACACAGACCCCACTCTCTCTGAGCATTGCGGTAGTAGCACTTTCCTTTAACAATGGGGTACAAAGCCTGCCCCTTCCAAGTACAGGAGGACCAACATTTTCCATATACATGGCTGGGTCTACTCCCTTGCCCCGGGAATATCTTTTCAAAGCAAACCTCTGCTTCCATGGTTCTGCACTTGAAGTAATTCTTTCTCCAATTTATCCCTTTTGTGCTTTTTTCCCAGGCTGGCCAATGGTTCTGCTCATACAAATTTTGCAAAAGCCTTGTCAGGTTTCTGTGCAATTCAAGGTGGTTCAAACAATCAGACAAAAAGGTCTTTGTACAGAGAATTCCTGGATAGCTTCATTTCCAATCCTGATTTCCACTGAAATGGCTGATAGGATCCATGTTCAGCCACACCCTCTTTAGCAAAGAATTGTTCAGTTAAACCCTCACTTGGAGCCATGTTCCTTGATGACTCACTTCCCAGAAGCTCAGAAGAGAAAGTTGCTTATAGACCTAATCTCAAAGCACTCTACCTGAATAGGTTGGGGATTTTTTAAAAATCAATTTCTGATTCCTTTGTCCTTAAGAGATTAATTCTCAGGTTATCCCTTTCTTGCATTTTACTGCAAGCTGTAAGGAGAAACCAGGCTGTACCTTCCATACTTATCTTGGAAATCTCCTCAACTAAAGCTCATCACTTACAATTCATGCTTTCCATCCCATATCAGAACACAACTTCAACAAGTTCTCTGCCACTTTATACCAAGGATCACCTTTCCTCCAATTTCCAATAACACATTCATCATTTCCTTTAAGGTACCATCATATAACTTTAATATTAATACATTTATATTTAATGTCCATGTATCTACCAACAACCTCTTCAAAGCAATCTAGGATTTTTCTATCAAGCACCTATTCATCTAGCCCAAACTCATTACCCACCTCCAAAGCCATTTCAACATTTTTAGGTTTTTGTATTATCAGCACCCCATTTTCTGGTACCAAAAACTTTCTTTAGGTTCCCAGCAATGGGTTCATATCCACAGGAATGGATCAGATTAAGAACGTTTTTTCTGGGGCACATAATTCAATCTACTACATATAGATAAACCCACCTGCTTAACCATGGTTCTGGATTACTGCAAAGGGTAACTGGCTAAAAGGCTTTTTGGGTAACTAGAACTTCAAGGATTTGTATGGAGAAATAAGAATAGGAAAATAGGACAATTTATCACACTGGCATAACAAGAATTTTTTCATCTTGATTTGTGCAATCACCTATTCCTAGTCATTTTCAAATCTGCTTATGGTTGGAGCAAAGCCAATCCAGGTCATAGGGGAAAGGAAAGAACTGCATGTGTAGTGTGTTGCAGGGTCAGTCTTGGGTACAAGATCAAAAATACTGGTGATAAGGTTTGAGTCAGAATTTGACACTGTACCATAGGAGGTTATAAGGAGAATTCTAAATGCACAGAAGAAAATTCATCAGGGATGAGCATGAGAAAGAGTAATTCAGTTGGCAGAGAAAAATGAACTAGGAACTGAAGTTAGATTCTTTTTTGACATTAATGATATAAGTGATCCTACCTGAAGGTAGGACCTCTTTGAATCTTTCCCAGTTCTTTGCTTATAAGATCTAGAAGGAAAGAGAAACTTTGGGGAAAAAAAAAACATTTGGGTATGATATGAAAAACGTTATATCTGGATTAGTATAAAATTGTACCAACCCATTTGTAATATAGAGTTGTGAATATCTAAAGAATCAATTCCCAGCCAATTAATTTCTTAATATGACCTTGAAAGAAGGTTAAAAAAATTTTAATTGACCCACATAAATTACTAACCCAAAATATCTTAATCTATTCTTCATGTATTGCCAATGTCAGAGATGTATCAGAGATCAAAAAAGTAAAGAATCATGGCCTGCCAACAGTATCAGAGTTAAGGGGTCTAATTTTACATTTCTGGAAACATTTCATGGTCCACAGAAACATTTCTCTTTTTCAGCTTATTTTATACCAGGAAGGCTATGATCCAAGTAAGTTCAGTTCAGTTCTGTTGAACACATGTGTTTTGAACACTCTCTAATCTTCGGGCAGGCCCTGGCTAAGATGCTCAGAAAAAGAGATTGGAAGTTCCCTGTCCTCAGGAAGCTTAAAGTTTGAGGTAATACCATATTTTGAAAGCTTATATTTCTTCTTTATTTGATGCAATGTAATTTATTTCAGATTAATTATAAAATAAAAACATGAAGAGAAATTAAAAATCACTTTTAAAACCCTACCACCCAGAGAAACCACCAATTATCATTTTAATATGTATTCTTACCAATTTTCTATGCATATTTAGATACATTTTTACAAAATTTAATTATATGTACATACTATTTTGTAAATGGCTTGCATAATTCTGTAATATATTGGAAACATCTTTTCATGTCAATAAATATAATCCTACCATAGTGGTTTTAGTGGCCATATAATATTTCATGCAGCATATTATAAATTATGTTTTTAAACCTAGGTTATTTTCAGTATTTTACTATCATCAGCAAGCATCCTTAATGCATCTCAATATTTTTAATAAAAGTGAAATCCTGTTTAAAATTTAATCATGTTCTAAGGCTTGTAATACATTTTGCCAAACTGTACTATTTTCTAACCATATATTTATAGCAATCTGTAACCTTAATGTACTTACCATAACAAAGGAAAAACTGCTCAGGGAAGCATTTCCTGAAGCATATTAGGCCAATTTCTCCTCCTTCCACTTAATGGTACCCAGGAAAGGAGTTTGGTTCAAACAAGCTTGGGGAATATATTAGTCAGAGTTCTCATATTATTTTCCATACTTTGGTATTCCTGGTTCACATTAGCATTTCATTTTAGCATGAGACATTCAGCACTAAGAAACATGTTCAGTTTGTTTAAATCAACATTTACTAAACAAGGAACACTATTTTGGTGCCATACTTATTTGCTGCTTTAGAAAATAATTTGAAAATGACCAAGTTTAAATAAATGAAGCACATTTTTTTTTACTCACAACAAGCATAATTTATATGATTTACTTAGTGATTAGCATTTGAAATACAATTTAAAATAGCTGTGGCCATAAATAAATAAAATAGTGGTTTGAAAAACTCATATTGGAGTATCTCAGTGTGAGATTGTTGCATTCACATTGTATTGATTGCTATCTTTCAGAAAAACATTTTATTTTTACTATGGCTGAATCCACATAATGAGATTCTGTCTAGGAATGAGATTGTGATCAGAAGCTGTTGTATATGTCTTTGATGGTTAAATATATTTCTCATATAAGATAGTATAAGAAAATGCTCTAAAAACAACACTATGACAACATGCATAATTACATATTCCATAGAGGCAAACCAGAGTTGTGCTCTATCCCGCATATCCCGCCCCATACCTGACATCCAAAACCTGTAACCCTCCCCTGCCATATTTGCCAAAAGAACATTTGCTCCATTGTACTTTTAATCACAGACCTGCAAATTCCCAGAGTTCACCTGCTTTTTCATCCAACCCTTCCTCCAGTTCCATGAATAGTCCAACCCAACCTCCCCACCTTGCTCCCCCATACAGACCAGCACCACCAAACCCAGTCACACCACGGCACCACTCTCATCCCCATTCACTGCCCAACCACAGCCTTCCACCTTATCATAGATTTTGCCCATATGGGCATCAGCTCACCACCCTCTACTCCCTTTCTGTCTCTATCTTTCAGACTCTGTGAGTCTGCTCAATTTGCTTAAGTCATATCAGTGAGATCATGTAATATTTGTCCTTCAGTGACTGGCTTACTTCACTCAACGTAAGATCTTCAAGATTCATCCATGTTATCCCATGTGTTAATACTGCATTTCTTCTAACAGCTGAGTAATATTCCCTTGTATGTAAACCACAGTTTACTTATCCATTTATCTGTTGATGGACACTTGGGTTGCTTCCAACTTTGGCAATAGTGAATAATGCTGCTATGAACATTGGTGTGCATATATCTGTCCATGTCTCTGCTTTCAGTTCTTCTGGGTATATACTAAGCAGTGGGATTGCTGGATCATATGGCATTTCTATAGTTAGCTTCCTGAGGAACCACCAAACTATCTTCCACAATGGCTGCACAATTCTACATTCCCACCAGCAATGGATTAGTGTTCCCTTTCATATACATCCTCTCCAATACTTGTAGTCCTCTGTTTTTTTTAAATAGCTGCCAGTCTAATAGGTGTAAGATGATATCTCATTGTAGTTTTGATTTGCATTTCTCTAATAGCTAGTGATGTTGAGCATCTTTTCATGTGGTTTTTAAATGTTCATATTGTCATGGGTTGTCTCAGTGGGTGGAGACCTACACAATAAACAAGAAAATATTAAAATCCCATCCTGGGGAGTCCTGATATGTTCTTAATTAGAGGAACAAGAATCTCTCAAGAATATAGGCAGTGCCTAATAAAAGAAAACAAACCAATATGTCAAGTCCTCAATATTGCAAGTAACTATGAATCATATTCTTAAAAAATTGAAACTTAGTGATTGCCATTGGTTCTGAGGGGAGGGGGATGGAAGAATAGAATAGATGGAATGTAGAGCATTTTCAAGGGCATTAGAATTGTTCAGCATGAACTTGCAATAATGGATATAGGCCACTTCAAATTTTGTCAAAACCTATATTTTGACAAAAATTTTGTACAATCCAAAATATAAACCATAACGTAAATCATTGACCATGGTTAGTAGCAATGCTTAAATATTGGTACATCAATTGTAACAAATGTACCACCCACATGTAAAATATTATTAATAGGGGAGAGTGAAAGATAGGGAGAGTGTTGGGTATATGGGAATCCTCTATGTTTTCTATGTGACTTTTCTGTAACTTAAAGCTTCTTTGAAGATACAGTGAGAAAAAAAAGGACACCAGGGGAATTATATGGAAGAGATTGTCACTGTACATTCAAGATAACAGATCTTACAGTGATGAAAGACACAATGTATAAAAATTTTTACTTTTATTTCAATTTTTTTCTATTTTTAATTTTGTATTCCATTTCTTATTTTTAAAATTATTATTTTATTTTCTTATTATTTTATTTGGTTATTTTTTTTTTGGCTTTGTTTTTGGAGAGGTTTTGGATAACAGAAGGGTCACAGTTGTGGCAGGGGAAGATCGTTGGTGCAGGGTTTCAGTGATGGGGACACATGTGGGGAGGGGTGCACCTAGGGCGTACCTCTAAGGCATACAAATATGTTCAAGTGTTCATGGGGCATTGTCTTGGTGGGTGGAGACCCATACAACAACCGAAAGAATATTGAATTCCCATCCTGGGGAGTCCTGTTATATTCTCTAAAATAATGGCAAGAATACCATGAGTACATGGGCAGTGCCTAGTGAAGGAAGATAGACCATTACACCAGGCCCTTGATATTGATGATTGTACTCATGAACCATTTCTTGTGAAATGAAACTTTGCCTACTATTATATATTGCTTAAGAGTTACCTCCTGAAAGCCTCCTTGTTGCTCAAATGTGGACTCTCTCTAAGCCAAACTCAGCATATAAACACACTACCTTCCCCCGATATGGGACATGATTCCCAGGGATGAGCCTCCCTGGCACCAAGGGATTATTACCAAGTGCCAACTAGCAATGCTTTTGGAAAAAGACCTTGACCAAAAGGGGGAAATGGTAAATACAAATGAGTTTTTATGGCTAAGAGATTTCAAAGTGGGTTTGGAGGTTATTCCAGAGGTTACACTTATGTACGTCTCAGCAAGATCTCCTAAACTGCCACAGTAAACAGTGCCTCAAATAGCAGTGCTCCTGAGGGCTCTAGAGACATCTAGACACTACAAGCAGGGCATACAGGCTCAGCAATTCAGCATCCTGTCAATAGGCCTTACTTTGGAATTTATCCTCCCCAGTGTAACAGAGTTACACTCATTTATTGTTTCCCTACACATGGCTCTTCTGCTCCTTTAATTTGACCCTATAATTAGCAGTATTCTTTTTAAATATATGTCCCAGAGACTTAAATCTTTAGTCTGTTCATGTGACAGTTGAGCCCTGAATCTCAACAGAGTTGCAACAACTACTCTCCAGTGAAGGACAACTAATAAGGAAATGATGACAGACAATGACCATCCCAAGGAAGAAAGAGTGTCTGCCTATGCAAGCAAGACAGTTCCATCCATCTGCCCCATGGGATCTAAGCCCTTTCTCAGTTAGAAATAGAGTGGGCATCACCATCCCAAAATCCTCAAGATTGGGGAATGAACAATGGGCTAAAATAAATTTTTTATTATTCTGTTATAGACTTATTATTATTCTAGCAATGGAAGAACTTGTATCATTGATATAAAGGCACCGGCAATCAGAAGTTCTCAGGGGAAGGAGAGGGAAGAATAGGTATAAAACATAGGGCATTTTCAGGATATTGGAATTGTCCTGCATGACATTGCAATGACAGATACAGGCCATTATACATTTTTCATAACTTATAAAATCATGCAGGGCAGATTGTAAACTATAATATAAACTATATTCCACGGTTAGTAGCAATGCTTGAATATGTGTTCATCAATTATAACAAAGGTTCCACACTAATGAAAGATGTTGTTTATATGGGAAAGTCGGGGGAGGAGGAGGTGGGGCATATGGAATACCCTATATTTTTGATGTAACATTTATGTAATCTAAAGCTTCATTAATAATATAAAAAACAAACATTTAAAATTAAAAAATAAAAAATAAATGAGACAATAAATTCCTGTTGTTTAAGCCAATAAATAAACAAATAAAAATAAACCCTAAAGTAAAATTAATTTCATAGCAATTATGTATTAACCAAAAGAAATAAGAAATAAGATATTAATGCATAATCAATTGTTTGCTGACCAGCTTTCATTTTGCTTTTGGCTAATATCAACTTTTAGACTGAATTAATAAGCTACATGGATGTTTTCCATATATCAATCAAATATCTAGTTACACATGAGTATAACACCACTCTGTGTAAAAAAATTGTCCTGTCAATCAAATGTCTTGTTATACTCAGGTCTGATATCAAATTTAAGATAAATAAGGTATATGATTGACAACTAATTAGTCAAATGTGAGAAAAATAAATTGTCCCTTGCGTTACTTTTCTTCATTAAACGAGACAGTTCTTAATGTTTCATTTACGCATTGATAGTTCAAATTTATAACATTTCACTTTTGCTGCAATACCTATGCCATAATTCCCTTAAACTTTTTGAGTCATCTTTCTTACTTTTATTGGCATGCAGATATACATGATTTACAAATGTTGATGATTATATGGTACTAAATAAATGGTCAAATATAAGTAGATATACGGCCATATCAAGACAATTTTAAAGATGAGAAGGTAGTATTTCACAAATTATCCAGAAGAATATTTTTAAAAAGGAACCCCAAAAGAATACACAAACTGAATATTTTTATATTTACCATTAAAACTCATAGCAGGTCTGTGTATCAACCAGTGATACAAAGTTCTTATACTTATTCTTCTCACCTCTCAGGATCTAGGACACTCCTGGGCCTAGCAGGATGGATCCAATTCACAGTATAACTGAGTGTCTTGTTACAGCTTAAAACTGACCTATCAATAAGACATAATGCAGGGAACACAAGAATAATCACACCAGTTTAGCAATTATGTAATTCTAAGCCATTAGTGATTGTTCTTTGGAATGGGATGATTTTTGGACAAAGCTCAGTTAGCTGGAAGGAGACCAAAACTGTTACATTGTGTTGGTATTACAATGCTCCCAAGGTTTGAAGGCAGAAATCAGGAGTTTTTCTGAAGCCAGAGGTATTAATTGATACAGCCACAACATCATAGATATAGAACTGTACCAGGACATTTTAATTTAATTAATAACGTATTGGGCTCTGTCTTAAGTGCAAGGCACAGTGCTAAGTTAAAGAAGGTAAATACAACTCCTGGTTACAACTCCTGCCTTCAGAAAGTTTATTCTGGTAGTGGATGAAAGTGGTGAAAGAATTATTAAACAAAGCAAAATATTATATATACTTTAAGAGAAGTACCACAAATATCATGAGGGGTTAAAGAAGGAAGAGTGAACTTTGTGACATATAAAAATGTATTACTAGATCTAGTTCTTGGAATGAAGGGTATAAGTTTGACACAGGAAAAATGGAAAACAAAATATAATGGTGTAGAAGTACAATTTTATAGAATTTGGGGGAAACTAGAACAGTTCAATGGACTTGGAGAAAAGAGGAGCTGAAAACCTGAAAGATAAATTGTTTGCCTCTTGCAAAGAGGCTGAATGAAAGCTAAGGGTTATACGTACCCAGTTCCATAGGTATTAAACAATCAATTAAATTTTTTTTAGTTAGTTTGTCTTAAGTTGTTTTATTTCAGGCAGAGATATAAAGAGGTAGAAAAGCCAAATGGTAATGAAAATATAAATGAGAGCCGCCAAAGGGAACCTCAAGAAGAAAATAGAAATACACTGTTCTAGATTCAGCAAATAATTGGATGTGGGCAATAAGAGAGGGAGGTTGTCCCACATTTTTTTCAGCAAATAATGCTAAATAGAGGTTGAATGGAAATCTGGAGAAGGAAGGGAAAGAGTTAAGACTAGAATAAGGGGGAGAGTAGAAAAGTAAGTTAGAGAAAGTAATTATACAGATGAGGGAGGAGAGGCTTAAAATGTTTAATAAACAGACTGGAGACAGACAGAAAAGTTAGAAAAAGCAAAATATATGATGGGAATAGAGAAGAAAATGCATTGACACAGAAATGGAATGAAAATAAAACCCTGTACAATCAACTAGCATTTCTTTGCACCTCTTGCCACAGCACCACAAGCCTTAATCTAGAGTTAAATGGTTGCCTGGGGATAAAGGTGCCTTCTAGCTCTGTCAGATGGAATCATACTCAACCATGTGCTTCTTTATCTTTACTCTCTTTTTAAGTTCTGAATGCAAGCCCACAGTGCATGAACGGCAGAACCAATCCCTCAATTCAGCCATATTCATTTTCCTCTGGCAAGATTTTCAACTGAAAATGAAAAGTTTTCAAAGGGAGCATGGAATAAAAAGTTCATCTCTATAGCATCTATTGAGCACGACACCAAGACTGCATTATGGTCATGAAAGACCTTTTCACACTGAACAAAGGTGTGTTTTCTCAGCCTGGCCATACTTGTGATATCCTGAGGCCACATGCCACGAGGATATCCCTTGGTAGAGTCTAATCATTTTCTAACAGCTGTGTGCTTTAAACACTCTTTTTTAAGGCTAGAAACTAAGAAATTTTCTCTTGAGTCTGGTTAATATTATATGTTAGCAAAAATACTTTTAAGTGCATGCATCATTGATTTAAGTTTACCCTGAATTAATCTTTCTTCAAGCTAAGTAATATTTTTTTTACTTTATTTTGTACATTTAATAATTGAAAATATAAACAATTAAAAACTAAAAAGTAAACACAGATGAATATATACATTTCTCAATTAAATGTAATGGATACATATAAATTTTTTTTTTAATCAAACAATATGTTACACAATATATTTGGTTCATACTAACACATTCATACAGTATCTGTCCTTTTGTGTCTGGCTTGCTTCACTCAACATAATGTCCTCCAGGTTCATCCATGTTTTCATATGCTTTACAACTTCATTTCTTACAGCTGCATAATATTCCATCGTGTGAAAAGACCAGAGTTTGTTTATCCATTCGTCTGTTGATGGACACCTGGGTTGTTTCCAACTTTTGGCAATGGTGAATAATGTTGCTATGAACATTGGTATGCAGATGTCTGTTCGTGTCACTGTTCTATTTTTTTCTGGGTATATACCCAATAGTGGTATTGCAGGGTCACATGGCAAGTCTATATTCAACTTCTTTAGGAACTGCCAAACAGTCCTCCATAGTGGCTGTACCATTCTGCATTCCCACCAACAGTGAAGAAATGTTCCTATCTCTCCACATCTCTCCAACACCTGTAGTTCTCTGTCTTTTTAATAGTGGCCATTCTGATAGGTGTGAAATGATATCTCATTGTAGTTTTGATTTGTATTTCCCTAATTATGAGTGATGTTGAGCATTTCTTCATGTGTTTTTTTGCCATTTGTATTTCTTCTTTGGAGAAATGTCTATTCAAGTCTTTAGCCCATTTTTTAATTGGGTCATTTGCCTTTATGTTGTTGAGTTGTAACATCTCTTTATATATCTTGGATATTAAACCCTTACCAGATATGTGATTTCCATATATTTTTTCCCATTGAGTTTGCTGCCTTCTCACCCTTCTAACAAAGTCCTGTGAGGTGCAAAAGTGTTTAATTTTGAGGAGGTTCCCATTTATCTATTTTTTTCTTTTGTTGCACGTGCTTTGGGTATAATGTCCAAGAAACCACCACCTACTACAAGGTCTTGAAGATGTTTCCCTACATTTTATTCTAGTAGTTTTATGGTCCCAGCTTTTATATTTAGATCTTTGATCCATTTTGAGTTGATTCTTGTATAGGAGGTGAGATAGGGGTCCTCTTTCATTCTTTTGGTTATAGATATCCAGTTCTCCCAACACCATTTGTTGAAGAGACTGTTTTTTCCCATTAGCATGGGCTTGGTAGGTTTGTCAAAAATCAGTTGAATACTTACCTGGCAGGGGAGATACCATGATCACGAAGGTGGTTTTCCCAGGGTGAGACTTATCCATTCCATTCTGGATATGCTGACCCCTG
>JAQZBX010085232.1:0-13150 GCA_029593785.1 Cabassous unicinctus
GAGGGTGGAGACGCCAGCAGGGCTGTGTAGAGCAGGTGGGACTGATGCCCGCGCATCCAGCAAAGGAGCCTGGGCCCGCTGACGTCAGCCTCCAGCCCGTGGGAACCTCTTGTCAGAGACGAGAGGCCAGGGCTCACCAATCGCTAAAGGAAGCCTTTGCATTCTAAGTAGGTACGAAAGTCAGAGTCCCAACCATGCTGCCCCACTGGCCGTGATGGGACTGGGGAACCCAGGGGCTCTGGAAAGCTCTTCAGCACGTTTACTCCCACAGGCTCTGTCTAGGTAGGGGCAAGCAGCAAGCCTTGCCTCCTGCTGGTGAAACTTGTTTCCTTGATGGGCCTGTTTCCGGCACTGGTGGTGGTGGGAAGGCCAAGCTGCTTTCACCTGCAGAAACACGTTTGGTAGGAGGTGTCCTCCGACGTGGTCATTGCCTGGGTTGCTGGACCCCAAACCTGGGGAAGGGGAGTCCCCCAGGGGAAGCTGGAAAAGAAACAAAGAAGATGTGCATTTGGACAGTGGCTGAACCCTGTGATAAGGAGTTGACACTTAAGAGAAATCATGGGAAGAGGTGGGACAGAGAAAAGTAAAAAGAGCCTGGTTGCGGTCCCAGGACTCTGGACTCAAGTGCCCGGATGTCCATGGCTGGGCTTGGCAGAGGGAGCTGACCCTCACAAGGCGCTCACCAGCAGTCACTTCCCCGCAGGGTCCCGAGACCCACGGAGGCAGATGGTTCTGAAAGGAGAGAAGCATTTTCAGAGGGCCTGGGTGCTGGCAGTGGGAGCAGGTCACCTCAGCTGCAGAGCGAGGATGATGCCAAGAAACTGGCAGGCCAAGCTCCAAAGTGCAGGGCAGGCAGCAGCCCTGCCTGAGTCTCGCCCAGGGAAACGGATGGCGCCTGAGCCCGGGATGACCGCTGTCCCTGCTGCTGAGGGAGCAGCAGGGCAAGTGCAGTGAGAGCTGCTGGGGACGGGCCTGGAGACCCCCCCTGCCGCCCCGAGCCCAGGTCAGGTCAAGTGTGCTGAGGGCTGAGGGCCACTGAAGGGTCAGGGCAGGGGGCTGCTGCAGCTGGCAACTGGCTGGCTGAGGCCCTGCGCCTGGATTGACTCTAAGAGCAAAAAGCCTCAAACCATCACAGCCATTATTCAGCCAACCCCTGAGGTCACAAGGGGCCTTGGCTGGTGCCATCAGGTTCTGCCCAGGTGGGGCTGTTGACGCACAAGGGTCTCACAGCGGAGTCTTCCGTCTGCTCGTTGAAGTGGTGTTTGCTGAGTGTCTGATCCACGTCACACCCTGAGCTGCAGGTCGGCAGCCAGCCCTCACCCCACCCCCGACCTCCCCCTCCCACTGATTTGCTCTTTCTCAGGCAGTTGACACCATCTGGAAGACTTTGGGAACGAGATTGAGGGAGCTGCCCCACATAGCCGGGCATACGTGGCCTCGTTCCAGTGAGGGAGACTGTGTGGGAATGAGAACACCGTCCTGGGGCTTGGAGAACCACCTACACTCCGCCTCCCAGGGGCCCCACTGAACCCGAAGCTTCCAGGGGGCACAGACAGGAAACGGGGCCTGAGCAGGAGGGGAGTTGCCAGGGGCTCTGGGAGGGCCCGTGTGCCTCCTGCTAGAGCCCCAGGAGGTCCTGTTCCCAAAGCGTCCACTCTGTCTCCCTGCCTCCTCGGCCTCTCCACCGCCCTCCATGCCCCTCCTCCACCATCTCTGGTTCAGACCCCCAAGCCGCTCCCTCCCAGCCATCCAGCGCTGGGCAGCAGCCCTCCTCAAGGACAGTTTCTGGGCCATTTCACGCACAGTATGCCTTCCACCATAGCAAGGCCAGGTTGAGCAGCGGCCCCTGCTTCTGCTTCTGCGCACCCGAGAGCCCACCCAGCAGTGACTGGGCTTACGTGCGGCCCCCCTTCTCTCTTCTCCGCATCCCGTTGCCCCTGGACGTTGGACGTGCTGCCGCGCTCCACTGCCCGGTTCATCACGCCTTGCCAGGCTGTACGTACAACCAGTAGGACTGTCTGGAGGCTTCTCCTCCCAAAGACAGAGAATCAAATCTGCTCAGGTATCTTCTGCCTCTTGGGATGCTTTATCGAATGTTTCATCTGGCAGGAAATTGACAAATCCTCTCTACCTGGTATTAGGCTGCAGAGCACGCCTTCTTCAGCGTGACTGACCTTTGGTTGCGCCCCGGGTTTGTAGGCATGCATTTATTTGTGTGATTATTGGATGCACGGCCTCGTCGCGGACCAGTCCACATGCTCTGTGGGATGAAGGCCACGTGCGCCTGTGCCCCCACTGTACCCTACGCGCAGTGCCACACAAAGGCATCTGGGTCCCACACGGTGTTGGAAAGTGAACAAATGACTCTTGGAAATGCTCCAGGCAGGAGGCAAGCTGAGGGTCTCCTTGGGCAGGGATCGCCGGTGCCACCCACCTTCCCACCAAAGTTCCCCCGGGCAGGGGCCGGGCCAGCTGGGTCCACACGGCATCACCCATAGTCAGGCGCAGACGCACCTTAAAGTACCTTGAAAGAATGAACCAGTGACTCACCATCATCATCCCATGAATGTTTGCTCCAGAATACTGCTTCCTGGGACGCGGTCCCTGGGTTCCCTGCACAACCCCTCGTGGCGTCAGGGCAGGTGTGTGGGCCTCTGCCCTGCAGGGGAGGCAACAGAGGTCTGCAGAGCGCCAAGCCTGCACCCAGGGTCACAGAGCTGGTGAAGATCTGGCTTCCTCCTTCAGACCAGCGACTCTGGCTGCCAGCTCTCGTCCTGCTTTTCCACAGCTCACGGCCATCTTCTGCTCTCTGGTCTTTGCTCGGAGAATGTACACGCTTTTGGGCTCCTGTGTGCCAAGGAGGGCCCTGAGGCTGTGCCCTCTGAGTTCCAGCATGATTGGGGGTCCAGCATCCAGGGGAGCGAGGGCCGGGGCCTCCGTGCTGGGGCCCAGCACATCTCAGCTTCATACACTTGGGCAAAGCCTCAGGAGGCAGACAGCTGGGCTGTCACTTGGCTTTATTCTTTCCCTGGCAGCGTGACCTCCAGCTTCTCACTCCACCTGCCCGAGCCTCGGTGGAGATAACGGCCACCAAGGATTGCCGTAGGGGGTAGCTGAGCTCACGGACACCTGTTCCTCGAAAGATCTCCTTCCCTGCCAGCCATTCTGTGCCAGCTGCTTGCAGGATGCAGAGTAAAAGTACCTGCCACAGGAGGACATTTTGAGGATCAAATGAAATGGCCTTATGTGTGAGTTTCATTGATGCTGAGGACATTCCAAGAGCTTCCTGCGTGGAGATTAGTGGAAGGAATGGGCGCAGGGCTGGCCGTGGATACGGTGGGCATGTCGGGGCAGCTTGGGGAGTGGCAGGTAGACCTGGAGTACGCCGTTTATAAAGCCATCAGAGTTAAATCTTCCTATCCAGTGATGCAGTTGACTCTGTGAGACCTCAGAAAATATTAATTAACCTCTTTGTTCCTCATTCTTCTCTCTGGCAAGGGGGCAATGGCCTCATTTGCAAATGCGCACTTTTTCCTCAGGAATTCTGTAAAGCTCATGACCCCGGAGCTCTCTAAACCACTGGAGAGCACTGAAAACTCTAGGAGAACTTTAAAGGGCCCAGAGATTCGCAAATGTCAACGAGAGTCCGGGAGCTGGCAGGCAGGAGTGGGCGCAGCAAGGCTCAGCCACAGCCCTCCCCCAGGCCCGTAGGCCGGCCTGGCCGCGTCACCAGCCTCGTCACTCAGCCCTGCGCCAGCACCAGCGCCTCGACTTCTCTCCTCCCTTCCAAACCCAAGACATACTTTTCCTTACACAACCCCCTCCTCAAAGCTCCTGCAGAGCCCGCCACGCGTCTGGTCATCTGGTCCACCTTTCTCAGCACCACCTGTGTGTGCCACCCAGTTTCACTCCATGGGGGAAGGGATCCCCAAACCAGAGCCCACTGCTTGGATTTACATCCTGGCTCCACCATCACTGGTGACCTTGGGCGGCTCACTCTCACCTCTCAGAGCCGCCATCTGCAAAACGGCATCAGGAGAGCCTCCACCTCTCAGGGTCATTGTAACGACTTGGCGCCCATGCTGTGAAGTGCCCACTTGCACCGCTAGTTGGATATCGGCTACTGTCTGCCATCAGCAATGCCAGTTCCCACGAAGCCCTCAGGAGCACCAGGCCGCCTGGCCACCCCGGGGCTTATTCCTTCTGCGCCTTCTAACTGCAAGCCATTCTCAGCCATACGCTTCCAGGAAGCTCAGCAATGGGAGCCGGCTCTGTGAGCTGAGCACGTGAATCGGGGCGGCTGCAGGGCTCGCATCGGCTTTCTGCTTGCACCTCTTGACTGTTGGTTTCCGTCACTGCAGATGTGGAGCTGCACCCTGGCTGGAAGCTGCACCGTCCACCTGCCAGCACCACAGGTGCCCGTGTCACAGCCGTGGCCAGGTGCCCCTTGCCTCCGAGGGCTCAGCGCGCCCTACCCCGGCTTGCGCCCCGGATCCCTCCGCTCCCACCCATGCCTTGCTGGAAGCGCCTCTGAGGATGGGCACCACCAGACTTCTTAGAGGCAGGTGCTGCCCAGGGGCATGTTCTTGGGTCTCGCAGGTGAAATCCATCCTACCATCCACACCTCCCCCAGCCTCTGGTCCTGCCCCCTCCCTTGAAAAGGAAACCGTGGCCTTCCCACCCGTTTGCCCATGTCCATCACTTTTCCAAGCTTCAGGAGCTGCCTCCACTGAATTCCAAGCCGTGGGTGAGTGCGCCCAGGTCCATCGCCCCTTCCCCATCCAGTCTTACCTGTCGCCTCCCCTGGCCCAGCACACTCGATATTTGCTGCCAAAATCATATCCTGGTTTCCAACCCTGCAATTCCTTCTCCCTGCAGGCTAGCTCCTCCAGGGCAGAGATTAAACTTCCTGTCCTTGGCTGTCCTGAGACTTTACCTTGCTATTGGCCTGGAGGCCAGGAGGGGTTTGCAGGAGCCATTCTGAAGGGACACAAGTGTTACCTGGTGGGCATTTACTGCAGGTGAGGTCAATGCACCTTCTCCAGGCCAGGAGAGGCAAGGGGAGGTGCTTCCTGTGCGAAGCCCCAGGCCTCAGGGAGTTCTCGGGGTTTTAGATTCTCAAGCTCAACCGCTGGAGTGTCCCCATGCCTGGCAGCCCCACGCCTTTCCTGTAGGGCCCTTACTCTGCCCAGGAGGCCTGTGAGCTGTGTCCTGAGTCCCTTTACTGCCCTGCCACGCTTGCAGTCAGAACTTCTGCTAGATTTTCAGCCCAGTCTGCCGTGGCTGCTGGTCCTGGCCCTGGAGGAACCAGCTTGCATGGCGCAGAGGTTGCCGGGTCTGGCTAACACGCCGTGTCAGAAGGTTGAAATCGTCCAAAGCTGCCTGAGCCACCCTCTACTTGCTCCGTGCGCTTCGGGTTGGCAGGTGGCTTCTGTGGACATATTGTCTTTGTTCAAGGCTTCCAATATACTTAGCAAAAGCCAGCCCCATGGCTGTGGCCTTTGGGAACAATTCAGGATAATTACAGGGTTACGGAGGGAGAAAACCCTTAGGATGTGTGGTGTCCGTGGCTGTGGGCCCCTCCTGCCTCCAGTGTGGAGCAGAGCGCAGTCCAGCTCCCGCACGCCATCCTGCGGTGCTGCTTTCTCAAGGCTCCCCAGTCCTACGTGTTTTGTCCTGGGCTTCCAGAAACCAGATCTCGAGCCCTAGGCTGGAACACAGCCTGGGAGGACAGGCGTGAGGACTCAGGGAGAGGGGCGGGAAGGCGGGAGAGCCACACGGGCCAGCACCAGGCGGCAGGAGGAATTTGCTTCTCACCTGTCTTTGGTGGGCCAGGAGGTCGGCTGGGTCAGTGGCTATCTCTCAGGCAGGAGGTCTGAACAGGTGTGGCCCTCGCCACAGGTAGCCCCAGATCAACTGCCTCATGGCCGTCGCGGCCGGCAGGGGTGCGTCCTTCTCCTGGCGAAGGAGGACGCATGAGAATTCAAGAGGAGCACGCAGGGCTGAGAACGGCTGGCTGCCACCCTGCTGACATGGCATTGGCCGGAGCAAGCCTTGTGGCTGAACCCAGATGGAAAAGGACATGGCAAAGATGCAGAAAGGGGTGAGGATAAATCCAATCTCCACAAGATGCTCTCTGCACAGGGCAGAAACGTGGAGCTGTGTAATTGCCCTCTGGGAAGCGAGAGGGAGAAGAGCCCACGAGACCCCCTCCCGTGGGCCAAGTTCACCGCACAAGGCGTCGACGCCCTGCTCCCTCTCCCACACCAGGCACCGACGTGGCCCCCGTGCCTGGGCCTTGCTGACACTGGAAGGCAGAAGACTGGAGGGGGCAGGGCTGAAGCACAGCGTGGCCCGGGGTGCCCCAGCGGGTTTGGGCCGAGCCCACGCACGGTCTGTTGATTCAGCAGCAGTTTGGACAGGGCTCCCCGTGGGGCTCAGAGCGCCTGACTTGGTACACGGGGGATCCTGCCCACTCACCCCGAGGTAAATGCTGCCAGGCTGCGTGTTACTCCTGCCACCTTCCCTGCCCCCAGTGCTTTGGGTGGTGTCCCTGTGACCCACCAGCCCCAGACCTCGCAACTGTCCACTGATGCCCCCGGCTCTGTGGTCCAGCTGGGGGCTGGGCTTCCAGCGCAGCTCATTTCAACCATTTCGGCCGCAGGTGTTCATGCACCGCCGTGAGCTGTGGCCCCCTGGCACCTGCTGACCTTGTCCACGTGTCCAGGGCCTCGGCTGGAGCGTCCACACTCTCCTCCAGGCAGCCTCTCAGCCCCCAGGCAGCCAGCCACGTGTGCTCGCGAGGGGCAGGCAGGCTCCAGAGCAGGAAGCTCGGGAGGCTGGCACAGAACCCACCGGCCACTTCGGCCACACCCTGTTGTTCCGTGACAGTCCATGCCAGCCCAGATTCAGAGGGTGGGGGCGTCGATTCCCCCTCAACGGAGAGGCTGCAAAGTCACATTGAGACAGGTGGGCTGTGGGGAGCGGCTTGTGCACCCATTGCCATCGGTGAGATGACGGGAATTTTTCTCTCTTGTGCGTATCTGTGCACTTACCGCGTCCCTCCTAAGGCCCCGCCGTGTTCTCCGTTGTATCACGGTTAATTGTGCATCTGTCTTGTCTTCGCCACTGTGAGTCAGGAGCAGCCACTGGCACCTGCAAAGGACGTGCCCATGTTAACACTGCCACCCTTTATCTATATTTTCTTTGCAGCACTTATTTATTTGAAACAATTTGAAGTGACCGAAAAAAAACGGGTTGAGTGGATAATAGTGCATCCATCTGGAATGCTGCAGGGCTCCTGAGAAAACGCGGCAGACGGCCCAGCAAGTGGAGCCAGCACGTGCCCATCAGGGTTTGCAGACATTGTTTTCAAAGTGTGACTTTACACACACATGTGCTTACGTAGACACTGCATATATCACATGTGGACTACATGCGATATTTTCCTGTGCAATTTGAATTATTAAAACTATATCTAACATATAAACATATTGTTAAATACAATGAAATAGGAAGTCTCAAGTTTTAAGTTAAAAAGTCCACAATCTGTTGTTTTTCCATTTATTCTGTAGGTACTAATCCCTGTATTATATTGAATGATTAAATCCAAATACATCCAAAATGATGGTGGATATGTTCAATGTCAAAGTTCCTACAATTTAATTTTCTAAATCTTTGGGAAATTTTCTTTATGTACTGAAGGAATAATAATATATATAAATTTTTTTTAAAAATTGGTGAGCAAGTGAATTTCTTTTGTGCTGGCCTTTTCTGGTTTGGACATCAGGCTCCCCTCGGGCTCCTGTAACAAACCTGTAGGGTTCCGCTAGATCCCCGTTCCTGAAGGCATGTGTGTTGGCTCCAGTCGGGAGCTGAGTGGCAGAGCTGCTGGGGCAAGGGCTTCTGGGGTCCCGGTGCCCTCACCAGGCACAAGGTCCCCAGCGCCTGCCTGAGGCTCTCCATGCTGCGCTGCGGCGTTTTCAGACCGGGCAGCGCACACCACGAGGGAAGACTCGAGGCTCGTTGCAAACGCAGAGGAGCCGAGAGCAGCCCTTCCCAAGGAGGGTGTGTGTAAACAATCTCATCCTCCCTCCTAATCAAGGACATCAAATACAAGCCTCAGCGAGATTCACATCGTCACGCATCAAAATGAATAATTGCACCAATATCAATTAGTGGAGAGGATGCGAGAAAATTTACTTTCCAATACCACCTGTGGGGGTGAACCACGTGCAGTCTTTTTTGATAGCTAGGAGACTAGTGAGTGTGCCTCCCTGGGACTCAGCAAGTCCACTTCCTTGTCCACACCCCGTAGCTGCCCCTCCACCGGCCTCTGCTGAGCTGTGCCAGCTGACGGGAGGGGGCCCGGGACACCTGAGGCGGACGAGCAGCTTGATGAGTGACATCATTAGCAGCTGGAAACGGATTCACCCCAGCCACCTCCCAGCATCAGGAAGACGGCCTTAAACGTGGAGGGGGCTTGTCCTAGATTCCCAGGGATACCGTGAAAATGACCACAGAGTGACGCAGACCACAGCTCAGGATGTCAGCAGCCCGAAACCAAGGGGTGGTCCCTGATGGAGGCTCTGGGGGTCCCTCCCGTGCCTCTCCCCTCGTTTCTCATGCTCGCTGGCCATCCTTGGCCTTCCTTGGGCTGATGGTTAAGTTAACGTGTCAACTTGCATGATCGTGGCTTCCAGTCGTTCCAGTGTGAGGATATTTCATGGATTTAAACCATCAGTAAGTTGATTGCATCTATGGCTGATTGCATCTACAATCAACAAAGGAGAGTGCCTTCAGCCATGAGCAATGTCTCATCCAAGCAGCCTTAAAGGGAGGACCGAGAATGTCGGCAGCCAGAAGGAAGAATTCCCATCTCTACTTCTGCCCAACAGCTTCTCCTGGGAATTCTTCATCGCAGTTTGCAGCTTGAGGTGACACTCCAGGCTTAATAAGAATGAAACAAGGTGCTGTGAGCTGGGAGTAGGAGAAAGGGGCTCTTTCTCAAAGCTGCCGTTGACATTTGTGGGAGGCTCCTGCCTTCTCCTGGGCTGCAGTCTCTTTATCTGCAAGATGAGGGCTCTGGGCAGCAAAGCTCAGCCCAGGCTCTGAGGACCCACTTGCTCTCTAGCCTGGAGGGGTTCTGGCTCTTCACTCTAGGCCCTGCCATGTGCCCCCAAACAGGAGGGGAAAAAGTGAATGGCCAGAATTCCCTGGCTCCCCGTTTCCCCCCCACTGTTGCCCTAAGGCTGTGGTGGCCAGGAGTGCCTCTCTGTGTCAGAAGCTTGGATAAGAAGGCGTCTACGTTCATGAAGGCTGCTGGTTTGTTTTTTCCAGCTTAACATACAGCTTCATGACCTTCTCCAAGCACACCAAGGACTTCCAGGCTCTGTAACCATCCAAGTCCTTCCCAGCTCCTGCTTTCTGATTCCAGAGACAAGTCTGGAGGTATCTTTTGTTTTGTTTTCTTTGCTTGCGTGTTTTGTCCTGCCTTGTAATTCGTAAAACCTTACAGAATGAATACGAATTGCTCAATCCACTTGTCTCAGAGAAAGGGAAACGTCCCATGAAAATTTACTGACTTTCAGCACAGACCAGAGTAACGCATGGTTTTATATTTTAGATCTTTATAAAGAGTTTCTCCTCATGGCATTTTTGGAAAGCTTTGGAGAGTGATGAAGGTAACTGAGGCAGAAGGCAGCTGAGCACCGAAAATGCTCCCAGACGTTCAGATGAGCTGGCCAAGCCCCTCTGGGACGGTCATTCCATTTGTATTAGGAACGTAGCTGCGGAAACATCCATGGCTTCAGACAAAGGACGCCAAGTCCATGTTCTAAGAATCTGAGCTAATAACACGTCAGAGGAGGAAAGGGCCTTCTCTTCCACCAGGAAGTGTAAGCGTGCGCAGATGCACGTGAGTTTTCAATGATTGCTAGGGTCCCCCCCACCTCCCTCCCTCCTCCCTCCCTCTCTTTATAACACTCTTTCCCTTAGGCAGCGTGTACTGAGCATTTTCTTAGGCACCGGATACTAAGAAGACAAACACACGACCACTGCCTCTGTGATGCTCACAGGCTGGAGGCAGAGTGACCACGAGAAGTCACGGGGCAACAAGAGAGCAGAGACTTTCTTTTCATTTTGGTGGTTCTACTTTCCTCTGATTTCATTTCTCCAGGAATCTGATTTATCTGCTTTCTTTTTCCAGAAATCCTTCAAGCATTTCGTCTGCTCATGGACTTGTCGTTGGTTGGTTGCCCAATAACATTACGGCTGTGTTAAGTCCCTGCCTTTAACCACACCTTTCTGGCCTCAGGGCTGTCTGGCCTCTGGGTGTGGACTCCATCAGTCTTTTCTTGTCCTGCTCTGTCCACTCCACACAAAAAAAATGCCCTTTTCTTGCTGTTGGCCTCTGACACCTTTTCTCCTGACTCTAAATGCTATTCAGAGTTTCCATTCTCAATAGGTGGTAAGACTCCAGAATCTTTGTTTCTAAGCCCTGGAATTCTTCCCAGACTCGTATGGCCATCTGTTGACTACCCTACGATATTGTAACTTGGCTCTGTTCGGACATCTCAACTCAACACGCCCCAAACTCAATTTACCATGCCCTCCTTAGCTGTCACCCTCCTAGCTCGGCCCTGGGGTGTGGCACTGCCTCACCGAGGGGCCCAGGAGAGCCCATGCATCACCTGTGGCTCCTCTGTCACCAAGCTGGTCTTTAGGGTATGAACTCACGCACTCCACTGAGTCTGTTCTACTTGGGACATATTGGGATATCTACGGCCTGGACCAACATAGCAGCTTGGATCTGGTACACAACTTGCCTCTTAGCTTCTCCCGTTGGCATCAGGAATGTCGTCCAGCTGCATGGCAGGAGGTTGGTCATGCCCAATCTGGCTGCCTGGTGGAGACTGTGCCCACATCTTGACTGCATCTCCTCCACCTGCTGTCAGAATTCTGTGGTCTTCCTTTGCTCAGCTGCCTGTGTTCCCCAGACAGTCTTTACTATCATACACAGTGCCTTTGTACACACGACTCCTTTTTTCCAGCACTCTTTCCTCCTTTATCTTTTCCTCCTTGGCACACAGCTCAGGTGACTTCCGCATCCTCCAGGTCCCCTCCCGTGCACAGCTGAGGGTCCATGATTTTCCCTGGGCTGTCCGTGGCTGCTCTCATTTCTCCCTGGAAAACGAGCTCCTCAGAAGCACGGCGTGCATCTTCTTTAAGGCTCACTGCCGGGCTTACTGCAGATACCTGATTGGTGCAGGACACTTGCATGAAAGGCACTGGGTACGGCTCTCTGGAGCCCTTCCTGAGGGTTCTGAAATGAATGGCCCATGTCCGTATTTAAACTCTCTGGAAGGTTCCTGTGTGAAGGGGAAAGTCCCGACTACCTCATGGACCAGGCCCTGCACCCAAGGCCCAGATCTTCTCACTCCTTCTCGTCGACCCTCTCCCACCGCCCAGGGCGCTCCCTGTCTGAAACATGCCTCTGCACCTTGGTGTGTCAAATCCTGAGTTTTCCTTCATGACTCAGCCTGAGAGAGTGTCTTAGCTCTTGTGACAACTTGTGTGTGGCTGTCGGATATGAATTTCTCTGTCCTTGCTGCTTCCATTACACATGATTCTATTTATCTTTTAGGGTTTTTAACGTTGAGATGGGATATGTTGGCATTCACCTCGTTTTCCCATTAGATGTGGTCTTGAGAACAAAGCCTGGGACTCATTCATCTCTGAATTCACAGAAACGTGCAAATAATCCCACAAAGAGGAAATCTCTGTGAGTGCTTTTGAATGATGAATAATTTGACATTGCATTCCCTTCTTTTTTTCCCAAGAAAGGCCATGCATCTTTTTGGAGGAGTTGCATTATTTTGGGAATGTGAGACTCCATCAGATTTGTAGTCTAAAGACTTGAGTTCAAATTCTGGCTCTTCTACAAAGTGTGTGAGCTTGGGCAAGACCCTTTCAGCTTCAATTCTCTTAGCAATAAAATAGGGGTATTTTTTAAAACTTTATTTCAACTTCAAAAAAATAAAATAAAAGACAAAAGCAGCTTAACAAATTATGGAAACATTTCTTTAAAAAATCTTGTCCTGGCATCTACATCTTATTTAATCCTAAAAACAAACTCAACTGTTTCTCCAATGTCAAGAAAGATGCCTAAGTGAGCACAGATTGGTTAAATGACATGATCAAAGCCTCATTTTTAATAAATAGAATAAAGAATATGTTTGATCATATTCATAGCTCATAAAACTAAATCCCATATTCTCTTTTTGACCTTTAACATTGATATAGTAACATCTTTTCCTTTGCTGCAAAAATATTACAATATTACTGTTACCTACAGACTATAAATCACATTACTTGTATGTTCCCATATATCACCATATTCCTAACACCTTGTAATAGAGAAACACCCTTGTATTTGTGTTAATAGCCACAGTCCTCATCTACCACTGACATCACTACGTCATTCAGTCCTTGATTAGCCTCTAGCTGCCTTTCAGTTAGCACTAGCCTCCCTAGACCACCCCCTTCAGCCACAATCACGTCCACAGATCAGCAGTGTCAGTTATACTCACTGTGATGTGCCATCAACTCTCCACTTCCACATATTTGCAATCCACCCTATTAAATATTCTACACAAATACAGCATCAGCACCTCCTTCTCAACCCACAGTCGGTCTTCTACTAACCTACACTCAGTAGTTTATAAGTCTACTCAAATCAGTGAGACCACAAAATATTTGTCCTTTTGTGTCTGGCTTATTTCACTCAACACAATGCCCTCAAGGTTCATCCATGTTGTCACACGCATTCCAAGTTTGCTTCTTCTTACAGCTGCGTAGTATTCTATTGTCCGTGTGTACCCCATTTTGTTTATCCATTCATCGGTTGACGGGCATTTAGGTTCTTTCCATCCTTTAGCAATTGTGAATAATGCCAGTATGAACATCAGTGTGCAAACCTCTGTTCAAATCCCTGCTTTCAATTCTTCTGAATATATTCTCAGTGGCGGGATTGCTGGATCGTACGGCAATTCAATATTTAGCTTCCTGAGGAACCGCAAACCCTCTTCCATAGAGGCTGCACCATTTTACACTCCCTCCAACAGTGAAGGAGTGCTCCTGTTTCTCCACA
>JAQZBX010085233.1:0-13160 GCA_029593785.1 Cabassous unicinctus
TCAAGACCGCTTCTAAAAGCATGATTTAGCAGGGCCCGGAATGTGGTCTATGAATCTACACTTTTAGCAGGGCCTCCAGGTGACTCATTCTGATTCAGGTGAGAAATATTCTTACAACCAGTGGATTCTTATCTGCGGCTGCAATATACCACCTGTGGGACCTAGACAAGTTACTAGTCACTCAAAGCCTTCATTTCTTCATCCAAGAAAGAAAAATAATTATATGCAATATAGGGTTCTGAGTTTAATTTGAAAACAGTACCAATACATAATTTGTGGGATCCAGTGCAACATGAAAACACAAGGCCCCTTGTGAAACTTAACAATTTCAAGAGGGCAACAGCAGAGCATTAAGCCAAGTGTGGGGTCGCTCTAAGTGCCCTTGTGCTACTATCTAGATCACATGCCAATGAAGCTGTCCCTGATAGAAAATATATTAGTATAAAATAAGTGTATAACCATATACATTGTGCTCAAAATGTAGCTAACTTTATTTGTGTAATAAGAGTATAATGTTCCATCTGTGAGTGAGAGAAGGTTTGTTAAGGAGATGATGTCCAAGCTAAGGCTGCAGGGTTTTTAACCAGGGGTCCACGAGCTTGGACTGAAATAAAATAAAATAAAAACATTATTCTTGTGGGGACGTGTTGGTGTGGGTGTGATAAATTGATTAAATAATACACAATATATTGTGGACTTAGTAAGGGATCCATGGTTTTCATCTGACTGGCAAAGGGGTCCATGGAACAAAAAAGGTTAAGAACCCCTGGCTTAAAGGATTGTAAGTGGATATGGTTGGGTCAAGGCATGCTGGCTGAGGAGAAACACAGAGGCTTAATCAGGACTCCTGGTAGGCTGAGGATGCACCACAATGTCAGTGGAATGAGTGTTTGAGGATTAAAGAAATAATTGATATGAAAGAGTTTAGGATGCTGTCACTACAACAGTTCATCCCTCAGTGGGACACAAATCAGGGCCAAGGTGGACTTCCTTTGCTCTTTAACATTTTGCTGGATGTTATCAACCGCCAGGGGGCATGATTGGTCCCATAATCTGTTTTCCAAAATATTACTCTTAGTAGAAGAGATTTGTCAGTCCCATAAACTGGGAGATTAACATCTACCCCGGTACTGATCCAGAAATTCACTGTCCTTGCTTTACTATATATTTTAATAAACATGTTTTTTTAAAAAAGGAAATTAAAATTGTTCGCCAACCCAGCACTTTTATAATCACTTTACATGTATTCATGTAATTCTCACAACAACCCTCTAAAGTCACCCTAATATTAGTGGCTTTTTAGAAATAAGGAAACCGATTAAGTATAGTATACTCCAATATCCATTTCCCAAAGCCAAGAGGTAACCACTTATAAGTCAGTGTGTATCTCTCCAAAAAAACAAATTTCATATATGTATATGTTAAGCAAATATAAATATACAGTTTTTTAGAAAAGTAGTGTCATATATATTGGCTACAGTTTTTTTTATAGCTCATTTTTCCACATAGGTACATGTAGAGCTATCTTACTTGGTTAATGTGTTGCATTCCATTGTGTTAAGTATACCATAATGCATTTAATCATTCCCCATTGACCATCTAGGTTGTTTCATTTCTTTTCCAATTTAATAATGCAAAAAATATATATTGTTCATCTATCTTTGCTTTCCAGTGCCAGAATTTTTTTAGGATGAATTCCCAGAAGTGAAATTGCTTTGTCAAAGTATATGCAGGTTTTAGATTTGGATAGAAATTACCAGATTGCTCTCCAATGATATATGAAAGTCTTGTTTCTCTCCTACCCTCTCAGCTGTATTCTTTTTCTTCTTTCCTTGTTAGAGGAAATAAGATTTCTCTTAAACCTCTCATGACTGGTGTTTGAATACAATAAAGATAAGAGCCATCCACCACTGTTCTTGCCACCACTCTAGACCTTGTGAAGGGCAAGCTATGATAAACACTCACCGCGTGGTATGTCTAACCTGTCTAAGAAGAAGAATCTCTCCATTTGTGTTTTCCTATGAGTTTCCAGAATATTCACATGCATGGCTTGGGGTAAGTTGACATTGGAGCAACTTCTTTAATATGATAATTCTCCTGAATGGAAAAATTAAAGAAAAAGCAAGGACTAGATAGCTATGACTCCTAGAAAGGGAGTTTGGGATAAGATATTAGGGAGTTATTATAGTTAATAAAATGGGTAAAATTTATCTGTGAATATACTTGAACATGGAAAATAACTTGAGCTCATAGCTACTTAGTGGCAAAATTGGTACCGGAATCCAGGCCTTATGTCTTACTAGATAGGTAATAAATCTGTGAATGAATGAGCTAACTACTGCCCATGTTCACGAATGCTGCTACTAATGTACATAGAAGATCGTATTCCAAGATAAGTTTAGGGAGAGAAAAATATCACTTCCAGCTGGAGACATTTTAAAAGCCTAATGAAAAATGTGTTATTTGAATATGGACTCAAGGGATGAGAAGGATTTCAATTTCTAGCAATTGATGAGTAAAAGGGGCTTCATAATTCTAGAGAAAATTAAGAGCAAAGACATAGGTAGAAAAGGCCAAATGAGTTTGAGTATTTTTAATCCAAACAGATGGGTTAGCCTAAGATTGTGGAGAACTTTAAATACTTGAGAAAAGAGTTCTCTAGCGATCCCAGAGCCACCAGTGGATTGGGAAATGCAGCGTGGTCAGCATTCTTGTTCTAAAATAGGCTATTACAGGCCATGCTGACTTCTGAGTAATTTCAGTATTTTATTTTGCTAGAAGGAAAACTAAGTGTGACAGCAAAATTAATTACTTTAAGAATTATTTTAATTTTCACTTCCTCTATCTTAAAACAGGGTAACTCAGGGGAAGTAAGAAATGTTACCACAAATGTCAAATTTCAAGAGTGGGGACAGACTGTTGGTGAATATCCTAAGTCTCAACAAACTATTGAACAAATCAGGCAAAATGCTACATTTGAACCTATGTGGTTAACTTTGGATTGAACAAACCCAGGGTACAATATAAATGTTTCCCAATGTAATCAAGGAGAACTTTCATTTGAAAATTAATATATCGGGGGAAAAACGTATTTTAACCATTTCTGACATGGCCCTTATTTTCCATGTCACCATAAGTAATTGTTGGGCCTGTTAAGAGAATCAGCACATTGAGGAAAAGGTAATGGAACATCTGAGGAAATAACTGCTTTTAAAAAAAAAAAAGGTGCACCAATCTATTTCACCTCCTCCCCTCATCTTCCCATGTACAATTGCCTCTGGAGATGTGTTTTATGTCCTGCATATTCCATATGTATGAGTGTGATTAGCTAATATATCACAGGGTTCTGGTCACCAAAAACAGAGACTCACTGTCACTAACTCAGTGTTACTTGTTGTGCATGAAAGGATGCTGACCCTGTCTCCTGGGTAAAGAGGAATCTGTAGCAAGTCAAAACCTGATATAAGGATGTGATTTTGCAGATTTCTGAGATGAAGCCAAATCTTAGCTGCAATGCTCCCCGCACCCCCACCCCCACCCGCAGTCAGTTCACTACCAAGCAATTTATTTGTATAACTCAGGGCATACCAAGAATTACATCATTTAAAGGGTTAGTTTAAAGCACAGCAGGTGTAGCTCTGTGGTTGAGCACCTACCTCGCATGTACAAGGTCCTGGGTTCAATCCCTGATACCTCCTTTAAAAAAAAAAAAAAAAAGTTTAAAAATTAAAGCTGCAGTGCTGCTTTTAAGTAGTGAATATATTGTAATCACCAAGTTATTTACTTTTCCCCGGTCTGAGGGTCTTGAAGTACCTCCATTTAATAAATAGATTTAGGCCATATTATATGTAAGAGTGGTTGCCATTTATAACAACCAACAGGCAAGCATTGTTTTGAGATGAAGGACTACATTCCTTGAGAGATCATGATAAAATTTTTGAAGGTCAGATATCTCAAAGGAAACATAAACCATAGAAGGACAGTTCTAGGGTTAAAAGATGCAGAGCAGGATGGCTAAGGGTTTTATCAGTGTGTAAATTAGATCTGGAGTCAGTATCCCTACAGGTAACAGTTTATGATATTGTTGATGTTCCCAGTCACCTCAATGACTGTACACTCAGCTTGTCTACAAACCACACCTGGGTTTATAACTCCTTGTCTTCCTAGAGCAAAAGGCAAATTTAGAAAGGATTTATTGACTAGACCAAAATGCAACCCTACAGAGATAAATCTCAGATTTAATAAGCAAATATAAAAATTGCACTAAGATTATATGGCTTATGGTTTTCTGCCTTTCCTGCAAAGTCCATTTATAGAAAAATATCTTCCTCTGAGAGTGTGTGACTCTCCCTCTTTAACCTAAACTCTCTTCTAGTGCTGTCATGGGTATAACTAATCCCAATGTCAACCATTCAAAGTTGAATAAATATTTCCATTTTAAAGCGGAGGAAATGGAGCCCTTGTTAAAGTGGGTTTTAAGTGGCAGAGCTGGGTGTAGAATCAGGCTTATCCATCTCAAAGCCTGGGCTCTTCCTACTGTGACACTTTCTTTATGGTTTAAAGCTGTTTGCATGATTTGATTTAGTTTTCACAATGGTCTTGTAAAGATGAAGATGTTCCACACACCCATCCTCTTGTTGCCAAGCTACTAGAAAAAGATAGTCTATTTTCTCTACTTTCTCACTTATTAACTAAACCGACTTCAGTCTTGTTTTCTTTCTCAATCATGTCAACAAAACCACTCTAATTGCTAAGTCCGGTGGATATTTTTACAGCCCTTTCATAATTCTCTATGGTATTTACAGATGTTGACTTCCTTTGTCTCTTGCATTCTGTAATAACTTCCTCTTTTTGCCATTCTGGTCTTCATTCTTCCTTGTAAAGTTTCTTTCCTGACTCTTAAGTGTTTTGGGGGAATCTGTCTATTCTGTCTTCTAAAATGTTCTTTTGAATGACTACATTCACATCTGTAGTTTGGTATAATCAGAGGCCAACTGATAAGAGCCTTATATATAATGATGAGACTTTTTTTCTTTAAGGCGGAAAGAAGCCATTGGCTGATTTAAGAAAGAGTGACTTGAAGGGATTTCTTTTTTTGGAAAAGATGGGTTAAAGTGAGTTAATCCTAAAGATAGGAAGTTATGACAGTGAAAAGTGAACTAAAACAGTGATTTAGGAGATAAAAAGAATGGAGTTTAATTGATTGGAAATGGTAGGCAAAGAAGAGTCTGGAATGACTCCCAGATTTTCACTTAGATGATGAGTAAGTAGTGGTGGTGTTCGAGATCAGGGAGACAGAAGGAGAAAGCATTCTGGTTTTGAGATGTGATTTGGGACTGAGAAAATCAGATGGCCATATCCACAAAAAGGAAGTGAGAGAACATGAATCTGAAGCTGAAGAAAGATGTTTTGACTAGAGCTAAAGATTTGCAAGCAGTCAGCTTCTGCATGATAGAAAAAAGTGTGGCCTGGATGAGATCTTTGCAGTGGAACCTACTGAGTGAAAATGTCAAAATGGAACACTTGCTTACTATACTCACACACATTCCTTTGTTCTGTCCGCCAAAAGGGACTAAAAAGAAATGATACCGCAATAACCTAGTGCCCATGTCTTGGTTTCTGATAGTATTCTCCAATCAAAGGAACCAGGGCTCCTTGGAGAAATGGCGGATTCTAGCAGGAAATATACTACATGTACTTGGGGCATCTTCTAGCCCAGAAAGTAAGGAAATGCTAAAACACAAACACACGTGTAAAACACTGAGGGTATATCAGAGGAGCAGAGGCCAACAGAAAGAGCTCCCAATTGCCAAAGCTGGAACAATTTGACAACAAAATAAAATAGTATTGAACTGTAACAATATTTTTTTAAAGTCCATACTGCTACAAATTAATAATTAATAAATGGGGGCAAAAGACACATCTCCCATGCAGAAGAATTCTAAATATATGTAGATATTCCACCCTGAAGGAGGGGAGTATAATTCCCCACTCAAATATGGGCTGACCATAGTGACTTCACTCCAGAGTATGTGTGGAAGTGGGGGGGGGAAGAGTAGCTTTACAGTAGAGAAGCACTCTCAGCCAGGTGATCTAGATCAACATCAGTAGTCATAAATCATGTTAATAGTATATACCCTTGGTATGATGCGATGAAAATGACACTTCTGTGGTTTTCCTTCCAATTACCAATAACCCTAGACTTAAAATGAAAGAAACATAAGACAAATTCCAATAGTGAGTCATACTACAAAGTACCTGACCATTCTCAAAACTGTTAAGGTCATCGAAAACAAAGTCTGAGAAACTGCCATAGCCAAGAGGAGCCTAAAGAGACATGATGACTAAATCTAATGGTATGCTGGGTGGGATCCTGAAACAGAAAAGCACATTAGGTATAAACTAAGGAAATCTGAATAAAATATGGAATTGAGTTAATATATCAATTTTGGTTCATTAATTATAGCAAATGTACCATACTAATGTAAGATCTCAATAACAGGGGAAACTGGGTGATGGATATGGGAACTCTATACTATCTTCTCAACTTTTCTATGAATTGTTCTAAAAATTAACTTTTTAAAAAATGGAACCAATTTCCATATCTTCAATGTCTGTATGTATCTGTCTAAAACCTATTTAGGAGTTCTTGTAGTCAAGGCATCATGCTACATTCCCCTTTTTACTTCCCTTTCCTAACTATCCTTTTTTTTTTTTTTAAACCTTATAAAAGATAGGCAAACCTCTTGTCCATTCTAAACCATACTATATGATGCATAGCCCCAAGGTGTAAAAATCTAGGGCACTAAATAAAACCAAGGGACAATTTGAAATTTTGATGTCTTGGAGGACCTTAAATACTCTGAAAGTTGGAGAAAGGTAAACTGTCTAGGGAAATTGGGACCCAAGGAATGACATGGCAATGATTTCCCTAGGTGTTTCTCTTCTCATTTACCTGTATTGGATGCTAGAGATGCCTACAACCTAGAAATAGCAACAGGCACAGACAAAAAAAAAAAAAAAAAAAAAAAAAACAACTTCTAGATAATAACCACTCTACTCCCACCGAACACCTTTGTGGGGGTGGGGAGGGGACAACTACAACTTTTTCCTTGTCAGCCAAAGCTGAGTGGGGAGCATAAACTTCTACTCTTACCTGGCTGTAAAGAACCACCCCACCATCACCACCACCACAAGGGTGGTGTCAGAGGAGGCCAAGTGGGAAGCTGGAACTTTGCCCACCTTCCAGAAGTAATAACCTCCAGAAGGACAATAGAAAGAGGGAGAGGTTGAAAAATTGTTCAAAAGAAACAATGGCTAAAAATTCCCCTAACTTAGCAAAACACAAATCTGATTCAAAAAGTTAAATGACTCAAAGTTAAGTGAACCCCAAACAAGATAAAAACCAAAGACTTCCAGGTCAAGAAACATCATAAACTTCTTAAAGCTGAAGACGAAGGGGAGAAAAAAAACTTCAAGCCATGAGAGAGAAATGACAACTTACCATTGGTGAGGAGAGGGGAGCAAATCAAATGTCAGCACATTTCTCATCAGAAACCTTGGAGGTCAGAAGGAAATGGCACAACCCTCTTCAAGTGTTGATAGAAAAGAACTGTCAACCAAGAATTCTATATCCAGAGAAAATGCCCTTTAGGAATTAAGGGGAAATCAAGACATTCTCAGATCAAGAAAAACTAAGAATTTGTTCATTTAGGCCTACCCTAAATGAATTGCCAAACAAATTTCTTGAAACAGAAAGGAAATGAAAGAAGGAGTCTTTCATTGCATGGTAGATTAAATTTTGTACCCAGGAAAAATGCATCTTCTTGGTCTTAGTCCACGTTCCTTTGGTTGTGAACCCATTTGTAAATAAGACCTTTGAAGATATTAAGATGTACACAAACTGAATGAGAATAAGGACTGAAGTCCTTGGAAGCAAAGGAAATTGGACACAGAGGAGAAGGCTACAGGGACAAGCTGGAAGTCAATGGAACCTGGAAGAGAAAAAAGAGGACATCACCATGTGATGGGAAAGCCAAGGAGCCCAAGGATTGTCAGCAGAGAATGCTATTGACCCCAGGAGGAAGCAGCCCTAGTCTCTGAAACTGTAAGACAATAAATTCGCATTGTTTAGGCCAACCTATTATATGGTGTTTGTTTTAGCAGAGTGGGAACTAAGACTGGAAATAAGTTTTTTCCAGAAAAAAACAAGGAATCTAATATCCCACTATGCATATATTTGTAAGTGAGTAATGGTGGTGGTTTAGTTTTCTAGAATGCTCAATGGGTTGGCTTTTAACAGTGGGAATTTATTAACTTCTGGTTGAGACCACGAGAATGTCCAATTCAAGACACCATCAAGGCAAGGCTTTCTTCCTGTAGACCAGCTACCAGTGACCCTTTGCTCCTCTGCTACATGGCAAGGCACTTGGTAGTGTCTGCTGGTCTTCCCCTTCTCTTCTTTTCTTTGCTTTCAGATTCATGTTCTTGTGGCTTTCTCTCTCTTTCTGTATTCATTCCATTTATAAAAGACTCCAAAAAGAGGATTAAGCCCATCCTGAATAAGGTGAGTCACACCTTAAATGAGTAGCCTTGTCAAAAGTTCCTACTTACAATGGGCCCACACCCACAGAAATGGATTAAATTTAAGAACACACCTTTCTGGAGTACATACAGCTTCAGACCACTACAGGTGGGTATTCCATCTCTAGTCTATTTATATTTCATTGGATAATTTAAGAAGATTTAACAATTTTAAATGTTGACATTCGGCATTCACAATATATCAGAAATTCTGTTTGGAGAATAAAACTGATAAAGTATTTTTCCATGTCAATTTAAAATATGTGAGTGGCACATAGTTTTTTGTTTGGTTAGTGGTATTTGTTGTTTGTTTGTTTGTTTTTGTTTGAGGTACTGGGGATTGAACCCAGGACTTAGTACATGGGAAGCAAATGCTCAACAACTGAGCTACATCAGCTCCCCAATGAGAGTTGGCTTTTCCATTTGTTTGTTTTTGTTTTTAGGAGGTACCAGGGATCAAACCCCGGACCTTGTACGTGGGAAGCAGATGCTCAACCACTTGAGCTACATCCGCTCCCTGGTACATGGTTTTTAACAATTATTTTATGTAGTCCCAGGGCAAAAATCTCAAACTTGCTCCCTTAGGGTATTCAAGATCCACTTTGAAGAGCACTTCCCTGTATAGTCATTTTAGTTAATCCGCTCCATATCTCTGTTCCTGAACCTATTGAAGCTTGGCACCTTCCCCGTAAGCTTCCCATCTTTGAGGCTGCTTTTTCATGTGTACATTCTGACCTGACTTCTTTTGCTATAGTCCATCAGAATGATTCTATTTTAGATTTTCTAGAAACTTACTGAAATCTCTAGTTCCCTCATATCCAGTAGTGACCCTCTTTCTCTCCAAAATATAATTGGATTCTTGAATATGATTTTTGGAGGTACATATGTATGTTCACTCCATGATCTGGCACTAGGATCCTGAAAGGATTTGTAAAAGTCCTCCAGCTTTTACCTATGCCCACCGTCTTGGTAGCTGTGTTTTCAAAAAGGACCTGGCCAATATCTTCTGAACCTGTCTTAGCATCACTGATCTGTTTTTCTCAGAAGACATTTCTTTTTCTAACCATTTCATGCCAGAGCGTTAGTGATTGGCAGTCATTTATCAGCTATTGCTAATAACACATACTGAAAATTTTATCCTTAGAGGAATAGTTCCTAATTCACCAAATTATGACTCTACATTATCTGATCATTTAACAACTGTTATCGGACCAGAATTTATTATACTGGAAATATATTTGTTATCCCCAAGATCCTTAAAGATGTTAGAATGCAAGAAGTGAAAGTTCTGAGTCCAAATGGAAAATATTAAAATATTGATTGGCTTAAGCTGTCTTATCTGAATCTAACGAAGAGCCAGAGCATTGACGCTGGGGACCCACCTCTGCCACTGTTAGTTGTGTAACCTCGGCAAGGTCTTAACTCCTCTAAGCTCAGTTTTGTTATGTGTAAAGTGGTGATTATAGTGGTCCTTACCATACTGGAATGTTGAGGCTTGAGCAAGAATATGCATATAATGCCTGGCACATAATAACCTCACAGAGTCAGCATTTTTTTAAAAAACTTATTACTGCCTAAATGTTAAAATTAAGTAATTTACTCTGTCACAGTTTTAGGTGACTTCATAATTTTCACAGGTACCAATATCAGTTATAGAATAAAATATTTAGAAAGGCTAAAAGTGAAGATGGATGTCTAGCCCATGAGTAGGAGAGAAATTAATCTGACTGAATGGACACTGTCTTCGTTTGCTAGGGCTGCTATAACAAATACCACAAACCAGCTGGCTGAAACAACAGGAATTTATTGTCTCATAGTTTAGGAAGCTGGAAGTCCAAAATCTAGGTATCAGCAGACTATGCTTCTTCTGAAGACAGTAGTGTTCAGGGGGTGGCTTGCCTGCAATCCCTCAGTCAATCTCTACCTCCATCACATGGCAGTCTGTCTCCTGTCATCTCCTCACTCCTATTCCAGTGTCCAAATTTCCTCAGCTTATAACAGGTTCTTAACCAGGAGTCCACGGACCCCCAGGGGGTCCATGGAAAGGTTTCAGAGGGTCTGAGCTTGAATTGAAAAAAATCAATTTACTGTCTTTATTTTTTCTGACCTCTAACTGAAATCTAGCATTTCCTTCACTTATGAATGTATGCAATAAATTACAGTAGTATTCATTTCATATCACATTACAGTTGTTGCATACCTCAAAAAATCACTTATACTCATCCATACTTCGAAATTATGGTAGTTGTTAGAGATCCAACGCTAGTTGAGTGTCATAAAACTATCTGCCGCTACATTCTGAGAAGGGGCCCGTGGTTTTCACCTGACTGGCAAAGGGGTCCGTGGAACAAAAAAGGTTAAGAACCCCTTGCTTATAAGGACTCCAGTCGTACCGGATTAAGGCCCACTCTGATTCAGTTTGCTCTCATCTTAATAGGCTCTTCGAAGATCCTGTTTACAAATGAGTTCACATTCACAGGACTGGGAGTTAGGACTTATTTCTGTGGGAACATGACTCAATCCACATCAGGCACTAATCCTGTCTCTGTCTCTACTAAAGAGCACAACTGTCTATAAAATGAGGGGGTTGAACTAGTGAATCCTCAGCTACTTGGGCAACATCAGCAATTATTTCTTTTCTAACCACCATATATATGATTCTGAATTCTATAAGTATTATGGTCTGGAGAAAGTAAGCTGTCTTCTAGACACGCTATTCCCCTGCTACCCTAAACAGCCAATTATAATCATATACCTTGTGCAAATGTATGAGGGGGAGATTAGGGAAGGGGTAGGAGGGAGAACCCCTCCCATGCGCCAAGCCCCAGATTCCCACTTGATTTCCCGAGCAACACTGAGAACTGTTATTGTCCCATTTTAGAAACAAAAACACTTAAGTAAGAGTTGAAATAAATTTGAATCCATTCTACAAAGCCTTTGTAGATTAAGTCCTTACTCAGATTAAGTCCTTATTCGCAGCATTGACATTTGTTGCCCATCAATATAGGTCTAAGTTCTCTGTACATTGGGAATGTTAGCAGTTCATATGCTTTTTCTTTTTTAAATATTTATAATTATTTATTTACTTTTATCCATTTTTAATGCCCCCCTCCCCCCGTTTTTGCTGTTTTTGTGTCCATTCACTGGGCAATTTTCTGTGTCTGTTTCCTGCCCTCTCTTCTCATCCTTCTCCTCCTGTCTTCACCGGGATTCAATCCTGGGAGCCTCCAATGTGGGAGAGAGGTGCCACCTTAGTTCCTGGTTTTTTGGTACATCTCATCTTTGCTCTCCCTTGTGTCACTCTCCTGTTATGTCGTCATCTTGCTGCATGGCTCGGCGGGGTCTGGCGAGCCCGCGCGTGTCCTGGTGGCGCACTCACCTTCTATATTTTTCTTTATTTTACCAGGAGGTCGCAGGGATTGAACCCAGTTGCCTCCATATGGGAGACGGACGCCCAACCATTTGAGTCACATCTGCTGCCCTCATATGCTTTTATAATACAGTGGACTGGAAGTGGATGCGGCTCAAGCAATTGGGCTCCCGTCTACCATATAAAGGGTCCCAGGTTCGGCTCCCGGGGCCTCCTTTTGAAAGCTAGCTGGCCGGCGCGGAAAGCTGATGCAAGAAGATGATGTAATAAAAGAGAGACACACAGGAGAGACAGTGAGAGACACAAAAAACCAGGGAGCTTGGGTGGCTCAAGCGATTGAGTGCCTCTCTTCCATGTCGGAAGGCCCAGAGATTGGTTCCCGGTGCCTCCTAAAAAGAAGATGAAAAGAAAAGACAAGAAGACACAGAAGAACATGCAGCAAATGGACACAGAGAGCCTACAGCGAGCACAAGCGGTGGGTGGGTGGGTGGGTGGGGTGTGGAATAAATAAATAAATCTTTAAAAAATAATACAGTGGGGCTGTGGGGAACAATTAAATGTCTGGAGCCTGCTAAAGAGTATTAAGTGCTGGTAGTTTCCCTCTCAGGTAATTGCTTTGAGCCATAAAGGGACAGTTAAGTAAGTACTTCTACTTTAATATCATTTTCAAGAGATAAAAAGGGTTCTAAAATTCCATAATGTCTAAATTTGGTACTGCTGTTTGGGAGATGAAGAAACTTAATAGTCGTGTGCTTTTTAAAAGGCATAATTGCATGCTTCAAAAACTTTTTTAGTTAGAGTTTCTATTGGGATAAATTGTAGAAGTTCCACAATGAAGGAGATTCTTTTCTAGCCAGATGGGAATTCTTATACAGGAATTGTGCAACCCATGCAGCAGAATTCAATGACAAAGCTTCCAAGTGTCTAGGTTAATTTTTATCCAATGAAAGAAATAATTTTCCAACTTGTGGTAGTAGTTAAGGCTTCCTTCACTGTAAAAACCTAGAGGATCTCGATTCATCAATTGATTGCCCCTTTTCTCTTCTGGATCTGCAAACTCACCCTCTCAACTGCCTCTTTCCCCTCTGCACTTAAGCATGTTTGCTTCTCTCCCATCTTAAAAATAAAAATCAAATATTTCTTTAGCCCCTGAGTGTTTGTATAGTTCCTTTTCCACTTCCTTTAAAGCCAACTGTAGTTTGGACTT
>JAQZBX010085234.1:0-13153 GCA_029593785.1 Cabassous unicinctus
ATATGTCTATAGCCTCCATTTTTATTTGAGGTTAATAAGATACAAAGAGAAACATGAGTTGGTATTAGTAGAATATACATATCTAATATATATGTGTGTGTAATTAAAAACTCATCAATATAAATTTTATCTATTCATTAAATAATATTAATTGAGCATCTGTTATATGTAAGTCATTGTACATAATAATGTAGCGGACCCAATCTTCAGTCCCCAAGGAACTCTCTAGACAGTAAAGATGGTAAAATATACTTGCAAATAAGTATAATGCAATGCAGGATGAGATACTCCTGGAACAGAAGTTCAGCAAGTTTTGAGGCTTCAGGGGAAGGGTGATTTTTTGTTTTACCAGGAAGAGTTGCTGACATTATGGAGAGTTGGAAATTTATCTTCTTTTTTAATTGCTTATTTGAAGATAAAATAAATTTTAAATTTAGCATAAATTTTGCATAATGGAAAGACTGAGATTTGGAAAATTGGTGAGTTTTGCACTATCCAAGAAAAATTGAGTCTGAGAAAAGCCATTTCCTTGATGAGGAACCTGCTGGCACATCTTACAGTAAACACACTGTCTTCTTACAGTGAAATGCCATTATGATTCCTGTGAAATGGCATGTTCTCAAGAGGTAATTGCAAATTTCCTTCCCAAGCTGAAATTTAGGAATAACCAAGCAGGCCTTGAAATCAAAAGCACCAGTTGGCACTACGTTTCTAAGCAAATTTTTTCCAGGAGTAAATAATTGTTACTGGCTGAAATGACATTCATCTGAGGAAAAATGGTCCTTCTGTGGCACAGTGGGGTGCTAATGGTCAGATGGTATATTTTAAACTTGCTGAGATGTGGAGTATGGCATTGAATCATTCCCATTCTATTTGAAACACTTAGCTTTTCAATAGGGAGTGCTCAGAAGGAGATGAAAATTGATCTGGCATCAGAATGAAAACAAAGAGGAAAAAAATGGAAACAAAATTGGTGAGCATCACTGTCTGAAGCTGAGGCTTATTTCTTCAACTTTGTTCAATTCTCAGGAATTTATTTTTGAAAATTTTTATAGGAAAATATTAGGCCCATTCCTGCACAATGATGAGTTTAGTGACAATTAATAAACAGCAATAAGGAATATTATTTGTGTTTCTAAATGGAGATGACATCAAAAAAGGAAAGATGTACCAAAAGTAAATTAACACTACTGATTCAAAAGCAATTGCCTTCTACCCATCAAAACCAGGGTCATGAATATGTGTTAAGCTATTAGGGCATCCTAGTCCACAGTGGCATGGCTAATAAAATTAATTCTCTCTAGGAAGTAGAATTTATGAATTAGGACTCCTTGGTCTAAATGCCAGAAAACCTCCATAGAAAGGATCATTTACCTCCTGGAAGCCTAGCTGGCAAATGAGGTGGTCATCCTCAAGGAAAGTGACCTTCTATTTCTATTACTATTCAACTGTGGCTTTACTTCACCATTGTTGATATTGATAGCCCATGAATTGCCAAGAAGGGCAAGCAGCTCAGCACTTACATTGTTTCTTTCCTTCCAAAGTTTTCTTTAAGACGGACCACACAAAGGTATGTTCTTATAGACCTTTAGACATAGGAAATTTTGAAGCCAAAATAATTTTATAATTTTGTTCAAAGATGTTGGTAAGGAACTAGACAAAATGAGTATAATATTGAATAAAGAAATAGCTTTGAAAAGGAAGAAAGAGAATAGCAAAAGAAAAGAATGAAAGAAAGAAAAGCAGTAATGTTCTGCTTTTATTTAAAGAAAGAAGTGTTCAGAGTAATGCACTAGCCTTTGAAGCCATGCACCCTGATGTGTTAAGCAGTTTTTTCAGCTTTCTAGAAAAGAGAAGTTTGTTTAGGAAGCAAGATGCATTACTTTTTTTTTTCTGTAAATACCAGAGATTGAACCTGGGACATTGTACATGTGAAGTAGCACTCAACCATTGAGCTATACCTGCCTGCTCCCCAATGCATTTCTTAAGAACATGTGCACAGAGCACAGAACAACTGAATGCTCATCAGGACATAATGATGTGAACAATGCAACCTTTGCTATATCTTTTTAATTAAAAAAAAATAAAAAGAAAAAGAAAAATATTCACTTAACCAAATAAGATATTCTACCAAATAGCTTCTTCATATGTTTCCTTTTGCATTGTGCTGAAGAGGGGAAAGAGGGAGAAGGAAACATTTTAAATAGAATCAGAAACTATACTTGTGGCATAATCAAAGTCCCAATATTTGTATATAACAAGGCCTGCAGTAAGACTTCTTTCCACGGAGTTAGGATTTCATGTCTTAAGTCTAAAGCTTCAAATCTTTCTGGGTGAGCTTGCAAAATGGAATCTGGGGAAAACCAATAAGAAACACAACCCTCATTTAGGACAGTCTGGGATGCTCACCTTACAACAGTGATTTCTGACTTCACCTAACCCAAAGAGCCCACCAACCCAAAGAGCCCACCACATGGAGATAATGCGTGATTTGATGGCTGCTTCCTTTTACAAGAGTCAAACTGAAAAGCAGTCATACCAGGTGAGAAGCAGCAGCAGACCGAGGAGACCCAGCAGGGTATTTTGTTAAGAGAAGCAAAGGCCCAAGAGGATCCAAAGATTTGCATAGCTAGGAATCAAGTTGAAGAAGCAAAATGAATCCAAATGACCTCATATCCCAAAGCCACAAGAAAGACACTTCCAGATTCCTACAACTAGTCAGCAACCAAGAAATCTATTCAAATTGCATGTTCCTTGTGTGCACAATTCAGTGTTGTATTGTTGATCATTCAATCATTCATCCTTATTTGGATGCATATTCTATCTTTGGTACTGTGCTTCCAAGTGTGAGATGGTAAGACATATACCCATTCCCTGCCCTCAGTGATTACAGTGAAGGGAAAAATGACCATATATTAAAATAACTACAGTGCAGGGAATATCAAATGAATGAGCTTTAAAATGCAGTCCACTCTTTTCTCTAATGCTTTTTAGATATGTTTAGAAGTCAGAAACATATCAAAAGGTAATTCATGTTTTAGCTTTTCAATTAGTTTATTCCTCAAAAGCATATTTAATAACATATGATATTATCATGCTTTTCCCAAACTTACTGTGTTTAAATATCACTTGGGAGCTTTGTTAAAAATGCATATCCTGAAGCCTCATATGCAAATTTTGACTCAGGAATCTGCCTGTTTAACAAAGACTCCAGGCAGTTCTAAAGTAGGAGGGCTCCAATCACACTTTCTGAAACCCCAGGAAGTAAAGATCTGTCTCCATTTTGTTTAAACACTAAAGCCTCACAAAAAGCTTTACATATTGTATAAGTTTAATAAATATGTGTTAAATGAAGGAATAGCTACCATTCCTTATGTTTAGTGCTCACAATATGAAAGTTGATAAGCTACTAAAATAGGTACTTTTTAATATATAATGCCTGACACATAGGAGAGGATCTGTAAAGGGGCAGTCAACATATATTTATTGATTACTTAATAGGTACCAGGCACCATATCAAGAAAAATGAAAAAAAGGTTTGAAAGTGCCATGATAGAGGTGAGCATAATGTGCTTTTGGAACATAGGAGAGATGCCTATCAAGGGTATGTCCACTCTAGTACCCCTCCAAGAGATGTACCCATTCCCACAGCCAGAACTTCTATCTGACTTTTCATTTTGCCAACATTTTCACCTCCACATTCAAGCCAATTGGCTCATGGGTAAACACCTGATCTAAAAGAAATCAATCCACAGATGTCCAGATACCTAAGGATTTAAATGAAAAAATAAGGAAAGATCATCAGTTCCTCTCTCAAGACTTTGGAATTGAGTGCTCAGAGAATGAACCTGGAAGCTGCATCCTAGAGTCAAATCTATGGCAACTGTTTGAGAGACTTGGGTGAAGTGAGGCACCAGAACGGGCCAGCCAATCTAGAGAGAAGAAAGAATTAAGAGCAAGAAGAGATAAGGAGGTTATATAGACTCTGAGAGACAGAAGCATGTGCCTCTTCAGATTGCAAGGAGGCTCATCAGTTCTTAGCTTCCTCTCCAAGAGTCCTTAAGACCTTTTATCTCCTTTAAACCCCTCCCATCATCATTATTTTCATTTCAATTGGTTTAATTGTTCTTTTATTTCTTGCAGAGGTAAGGACTCCCCCACACAAAAATGGGTGACTTTAAGCAAGAGAACCAGGAAACACTTGATAGAAGAGGTAACATTTAATTGAATTTTACAGAATGAAATAGCATCAGGGCAGAAAAGAATGAAGAAGATGTTCCAAGATAGGTGGACACCACTATCTAGTGCATAAGTTTTGAGTATAAGGTACTTGGAGGATTGGAGCCATGTTCCCAAGTGTTCCCATGAGCCAAGAAGTTAGACTTTTTCTATAGCACCAGAAAAGCCATTTGAGATTGCTAATCAGGGCAGACTCAAAACCAATTTTTTGTTTTGAATAAATTACACTGAACAACCTGTGAAAATGTATCAAAGAGCCACAAATAAGAGCACAAAGTTCAGTAAGGAGGCTCCTGCAGTAGCCTAAGCCAGGAATGACAACTTGTACTAGGCTGCTAGCATTGGGGGTTTGAAAGGACAGATGGAAGATAAAGCATTTAGGAGATGGAATGGGCAAAGCTCAGATAACACATGGTAGTATTTTGAGAATTTCTCAAAGACACTCCCAAGTTTAATCCTCTGATTGCCAGTTTCACACTTGCCAGTTGACATGTGTATCATTATCTTATTATGGTTCTCTTGAGAGAGAAACAAAATTTAGGATCAATTTCATAAACACAGCTCTCTGGGCCACAGAGGCTAAGAAGGTGGAACAGATTTACAGCAATCTTGACAATCACTGATGCCTAGCTTTCTTCCTTCTCATTACCTCTAGTAAGGAGCCATGGGTTGGCCCAGAAAGCATAAGTAGTATAACTAGGCCCCTATGGTTGCTCCCAGACAGCCAAACAGCTCTAGCTTTGACATTTCTGTTCACTTGGATTCAACTCATGCCATAAGCAATCTGCTTGCCTGCTTCAAGAGCACCACAGTCCAGCTCTCCACTATTACTTAACAGGTATCTCTCTTTACAGGACTTGTCAGTGCTACTGCTTGTCTATCCTTTGGCAGAGATGCTGCAAGGGTACATGATATGATAGATGTAAAGCACTAGGGTCATACCTGGTATGTAGTAAGTGACTGATAATTTATTTCATTCTTGTCGCTGGCTTGATAACATCTGTCTTGCCCTTTCCACCCCAAATATTCAGGCCACCATCTCACCTGGTCCCCAGCCTGATGCATCATAGAACCCACTGCACTGGTTTCCTGGAGCCCTTGTTGTCAAATTCCCACTGCATGCCAGTGAGGTGCTGCCAGCCAAACAGAAGGACCTATGGATCTGACATTAGATAACCTGGCTGTTCACATTTTCTCATGGCTCTGCCTATCAAAGATAGAGTCTGTCACATTTTAATAACTCAAAGAATACTGTCTTGCCTTTGTTCACTTCAATGAGCAATTGTGGAGAACCTACTATGTTATGTATCAGCCACTATACTGGGTGCTGAGAATAAAAATAAATAAATAAACCAGCTCTAAACATTCAGAACCTTTTCATCTAATTGACAGCATATAAATGAAATCAATTAAGTGGAAAAAGTAAAATTACATAATTGCTAAATAGAATGAAAACAACAAGATAGGAGAGGTTAGAAAATGGAGTAAATAAATGTAATTCACAAGGATGTGAGAAGAGTCAAGCAAAGAGTCTCTATTTTTTGTAAACCAGTTACGGTGAAGTATAATTTACATACAGTAAAAGCCATATTTTAAGGTTAGAGTTCAGAAGGCTTCTTTTGCCTTTTTTATTAGAGAAGTTGTAGTTTTATGGAAAAATAATGCAGAAAATACAGAGTTCCCATATTTCCTTACTCAAACACAATTTTCCCTACTATTAATTCAGTAACAATTGAGGAAGCAATATTATTATAATTGTACTCTTAACTATAGTCTATAGCTTATATTAGAGTTCACTGTGTGGATTTTATAGTCCTACAACTTTTTCCTTTTAAGTTTATTTTTATTCTAGTATCATATATAAACTAAAATCACCCCTATAAACCACATTCAAATATATAATTCAGAAGTATTAATTACATTCATAATGTTCTATTACCATCACCACCATCCATTACTAAAACTTTTCCATTATCCCAAACAGAAACTCTGTATCAATTAAGCATTAACTTCCCATTCCCTACCCAACTTTGGCCCCAGGTAAACTGTATTCTAGTTTCTAACTGTATGGATTTGCTTATTCTAATTATTTCATATCAGTGTGATCCTGCAATTTTTGTCCTTTTGTGTATGGCTTATTTCACTCAACATGGTGTCTCCAAGCTTCATCCATGCTGTAGAATTTACCAAAACTTCATTCTTTTATACAACTGTATAATATTTCACTGTAGCTATAGACTACATTTTGCTTATCTATTCATTGTTAATGGACATTTGGGTTGCTTGCATCATTTGCCAATTGTGAAAAATACTGCTATGAACATCAGTGTACAAATGTTTGAATCCCTACTTTCAATACTTTTGAATAAATCATAACAAGTGGGATTAACAGGTCATGTGGTAATTCTATCCCTAATGTTCCAAAGAACCTCCAAAATGTTTTCAACAGTGGCTGCACTATTTTTCATTCCCACCAAAAATGAATAAGTCTTCCTATTTCTCCATATTCTAACACTTTTTATTTTCCATTTTTAAAATAGTATTCATTATATTGGTGAGAAATGGTATCTCATTGTGGTTTTGACTAGCATTCCCTAATACCAAAGCCAGATAAAGATACAATAAGAGATGAAAATTACTGAGCCATGTACCTTGAATACATATGAAAAAATCCTCAAGAAAAAATACTAGAATCCTAGAGCAGATTTAAAGAACTATATTCTGTGATCAAGAGGGATTTATCCCATGCATGCAAAGTGGTGCAAAATAAGAAAATCAATTATACCACATTAACAGAATGAAGAAAAAAGCACAAGTTTCTCTCAATTGATGCAGAAAAGGCATTTGACAAAATCCATCATGCCTTCTTATTAGAAACACTCAGAAAACATGGAATAAAAACATACTTCCACAGCATGATAAAGGGTATATATGAAAAATCCAAAGTTAACATAAAATTAAATTGTGGAAGAATGAAAGCTTTCCTCCTAAGATCAGGAACCACACAAGGATGCTTTTGGGATCTCTGTTATTCAACATTGATCTGGGATTTCTAGGCAAAGTAATTAGGTGAGAAAAAGAAATAAAGGCCTCCAAATTAGAAAGGAAGAAGTCAAACAATCCCTATTTGCAGATAACATGATCCTATATGAAAAATCCTGAAAATTCCACAAGAAAGCCACTAGACCTAATAAAAGAATTCAGCAAAGTGAAGGGGTAGAAGGTCAAAATCCAAAAATCAGTAGTGCTTTTTTTTTTCTTTTTCTTTTCTTTTTTTTTTTTTTTTAAGATACTTAGATTACATAAATATTACATAAAAAATATAGTGGATTCCCATATGCCCCACTCCCCACACCTTCCCCATTTTTCCACATTAACAACATCCTTCATTGGTGATGTACATTCATTGCAATTAATGTACACATTTTGGAGATTTGCCACTATGTGTGGATTAAGGTTTACATTGTAGTTTACACTCTCTTCCACACAATTCTGTAGGTTATGGCAAGATATATAATGGCTTATATCTGTTGTTTCAATGCCATTCAAGACAATTCCCAAGTCCTGAAAATGCCCCCTTATTACATCTGTATTTCCCTCTCTCTGCTCTCAGAACCTCCAGTGGCCACTGCCTCCTCATCAATGATATAATTCTTCCATTGCTAGAATCACAATAAGTCTATAGTAGAATACCAGTAAATCCACTCTATTTCATAGAATCCTGAGGATTTTGGGATGATGATGTCCATTCCACCTCTAATTGAGAGGAGGTTGTAATCCCATAGGGTCAATGAGTGAGACCCTCTTGCTTGCAGTAGTAGTCTGTCTCAGTTCCTTGCTATGGTAGTTGTCCATCATCACCTTCTTGTTAGTTGACCTGGGTGAGACCAATGAACTGGAGAGTAGGTGTTGCAACTCTGTTTGAGATTCAGGACACAGCAGGCACATGGAGAGCCCAAAGATTTAAGTCTCTTGGACATATACTTATCAACTCTAGTACTAATTACAGTTCAAACAGAAGGACAGAAGAGCCATGTGTAGAGAAACCACAACTGAGTCCAACTCTATCACACTGGGGAGCATAAAATAGGGTTCACTGGCAAGGCATCAAACTCCTGAGCTGTCTACCCTGACTATAGTGTCTGGATGTCTCCAGAGCCCACAGGAGCCCTGCTATTTGGGGTAGTATATACTTCGGCACTGAATGAGATCTTGCTGAGACGTGCATAAGTGCAAACTCTGGAATGACCTTCTGACTCACTTTAAAGTCTCTTGGCCATATAAACTCATTTGTCTTTACCCTTTCCCCCTTTTGGTCAAGGTATTTTTTCAGTTGCATTGCTGGTTGGTGCTTGGTAGTAATCCTTCAGTGCCAGGGAGGTTCATCTCCAGAAGTCATGTTCCATGACTGGGGGAAGGTAATGTATTTATATGCTGAGTTTGGCTTAGAGAGAGGCCACATTTGACCAACAACGAGGCTCCTAGGAGACAACTCTTAGGCACTAGTAGTGCTTTTATATACTGTAGTGAATAATCTGAAGAGGAAATGAAGAAAAAAGTCCATTTACAATACAAAAAAAAAGAATCAAATATCTAGGAATAAATTTAACCAAGGATGTAAAGGACTTATACATGGAAAACTAAAAAATATTGCTGAAAGAAATTAAAGAAGAATCTAATAAAAAGAACATTCCATGTTCATGAATTGGAAGGCTAAGTACTGTTAAGATGTTACTTATAGCCAAAGTGATTTACAGATTCAATGTAATTTCAATCAAAATTCCATAGCCTTCTTTGCAGAAATGGAAAAGCCAGTCATCAAATTTATATAGAAAGGTGAGAGACCCTGAACAGCTGAAACCATCTTGACAAAGATGAATGAAATTGGAGGATTCACACTTCCCAGTTTTAAAACTTATTTCAAAATACAGTAATCAAAACAAAGCAGTACAGCCTGAGGAAAGACATATAAACCAATAGAATCAAACTGAGTATTCAGAAATAAAACCTCACATCTATACCAATTGAAGAGAGTGCCAATTCCACTTAATGGGGAATCCCCTTTTCAAAAAATGGTGCTGGGAAAATTGGATATCTATATACAAAAGAATGAAAGTAGACCCTTACCTCACACTGTATACAAAAATTACTCAAATGGAGTAAAAAGGCATAAATACAAGAACTAAAACTATGGAAATCTCAGAAGAAAACATCAAGAAGCATCCTTGGGAATTTGTGTTAGAAATGGTTTCCTAGACTTCACATCAAAAGTATGAGCAACAAAGGAAAAGATAGATAAGTGGACATTCATTAAAGTTAAAAACTTTTGGGGAGCAAGGACATTATCATGAAAAATTTTTTAAAAACCTACACAATTGGAGAAAATATTTGGAAATCATTGATGTACATGTAGATTTCCAATTTTAGATTACAATGAATAAAGTTGTTATGAACATTTGTGTGCATGTCTTTATATGAAAATCTATTTTCATTACTCTTGTATAAATACCTAGGAGTGGCACTTGAGACTCATAAGTTCTGATTAACTTCATAAGAAACAATCAAATTATTTTCAAAAGCAATTATAATCAATTTACATTTTCATCAGCATTGTCTGAGAGTTCCAGTTGCTCCATATCTTTGTTAGCACTTAGCACTTTCAAACTTATCTGAATTTAGCCATCAAAGAAGGTGCATAGTCATATCTTGTGGTTTTAATTTGAATTTCTTTTATAATTAATGATGTCAAGTATTTATTCATGTGTTTATTGCCAATTCATCTCTCTGTTTTTGATAACTGTTCAACTATTTTTACCCATCTTTTTAATTAGGCTGTTTGTCTCATTTTGGTTTTGTAAATTTTTTTGACATTGTTTTGGATTGAATCATGCTCCCACAATGACATGTTCAAGTCCTAATTCCTGGTCTTGTAGATATGATCTCATTTGTAAATAGGATCTTCGAAGATCCTGTTAGTTAAGGTGAGGCCAAAATGAATAAGGATATTCCAACATTACTGGAGTCCTTACATACAGAGGAAATTTGGACACAGTCAGAAATAGGAGATGGAAGGAACCAGGTGACCATTTGGCAGAGATAGAAATTGAGTTATGCAAGGAGGTGAGAATGGTCAACCACCATAGCAAGGAACCAAGAGAGTCTACAACAGCAAGCAAGAAAGTGTCATCCATCAGCCATACGGGATCAAAGCCCCCTCTCAATTAGAGGTGGAGTGGGCATCATCATGCCAGAATCCTCAGGATTGGGGATTAAAATATGGACTAGAGTGAACTTACTGGTATTCTACTATAGACTAATTGTGATTCTAGCAATGGAAGAAATCATATCATTGTTGTGGAGACAGTCAACACAGGAGGTGCTGAAGGCAGGGAAAAGGAAAAAGAGGTGTAATATGGGGACACTTTTGGGAGTTGGAATTGTCCTTAATGACATTGCAATGACAGATACAGGCCAATATATATCCTGCCATAACCTACAGAATTGAGTGGGAGAGAGTGTAAACTACAGTGTAAACTATAATCCATCATTAGTTGCAATGCCTCAAAATTTGTTCACCAATTCCAATGAATGTGCCACACTAGTGAAAGAAGTTGTTAATGTGGGGAAAAGTGGGAGCTGGAGGGAGTGAGGCATATGGGGATCCCTTATATTTTTTTATGTAACATTTTATGTAATCTAAGTATCTTTCAGAAAAAATAAAAAATATATAAAAAGGAAAAAAAAAGAAACTGAGTTATGTTAGCAAGCCACAACTAGAATGGTACACACTTCAGAGAAAGCATGATTCTGTTGACACATTGAGTTTGGACTGCTAGGCTCCAAAAATGTGAAACAGTAATTCTTACAGTTTAAGCCAACCATATTCAGGAAAAAAGTTTTTCATCAAACATGTGTATTTTTAATCTTTTCTCTTAATATGTGACTTCTTTTTAACTTTCCTAAATATGTCTTTCAAAAGGTAGAATTTGATGAATTGCACTTAATTTTAATAAATACACTATCAATTTCTCTTTAATGGGTAGTGTTTATTGTCCTCTACCTAAAAATTCTTTGCCTACCCCTAAATCATAGAGATTTATTTCCTAGATTTCTCCACAAGTATTATAGTTTTAGTTTCAGATTTAGTTGAAGGTTCCATTTTATGTTCATTTTTTGCGTACCCCATGAGGTAAAGGTTTTGGGTTATTCTTTACATAAGGATGACCAATTTTTCAAGCCCTATTTATTGAATAGTCTGTCCAGTCTACATTGAATTCTTTTTTACCCTTTTGTTGAAAAAATTAGCCATGTATGAATAGTTCCATTTTTGGTCTCTCTTTTTTGTCCATGGTAATATATGAATAATCTTACTTCAATACTGTCTTGAGTACAGTAGCTTTATAGTAAATATTGAATTTAAATTAGTTGTCCTCTCTTTGTCCATTTATTCATAATTTCTTAGCAATATGTTTTAGAATTCAGGGTACAGATGTCACACATTACATACCTAAATAATTCAGTTTTGACACTATTGTAAACGTTATTTTTTAAAATTTCAAATTCTCATTGTTCATTGCTAGTACAGAGAAATACTTTTTGTGCATTGTTCTTTTATCCTGTGACATTGCTAAACTCACTTTTTAGTTCTAGCAGATTCCTTTGTAGATTTTTAGAATATTCTCTATAGATAATCATGTGATGAAAGACAGTTTTAATTTGTCCTTTCTAATCTATATGCATTTTATTTCCTTTTCTATAACTCTGGAACTGAGTAGGCATTATGTTTTATAAAAATATAGATATTCTGCTAGGAAACATGAAGTATCTGGTTCAGAGAACTCACAGAGCATCTTAAGAGTCAGTTCTCTATGTGCCAGTTTCCACAATGGAGAAAAGATATTCACCTATGTATACAGTGGGATTAAAACACAGGAAAGGATCCCAAAAATTATGAGACTAAGAGTTTATATGGGGTGACTGGCACATCTGGCCCTCTTTCCCTCTACAAGAGACCTATAGAGGGAAACCATGAAACCATGTTTAGTCATGTGATGTCCTTATGTGTTTTGCAAATAATTGAGAGAATTTCACAAATATAATTCTCTGTATGAATTGGAAAACAGTAACCTTTTTCTCTATCCATTTTTGGAACAGTCAAATGTACTGATTAAACCAAAAGATTTCTAAGAACTCATCCACCTACTCAGCTTGACTTTCTGTGTCAGTCAATGAAATGACACAAAATTACTACTATTGTGATCGGAGGTAAATCCAGAAATCAACCAAATGTATTTGCTCTGAAAAAGTATTCAGAATAGAATCTCTTATTCTGATATCAAGTGGCTTGTAAAAGTATGTTGGGGAATAGAAGGAAAATGGGTGAAGGCAAAATTCTGCAAAGAAGTTTGCATTAGAAACATATCTTTCAAAACAAGATAATGCATCAAAAAAAGCAGCTAAGACATACACAAAGTAAACAATTCATAGATAAAAAAGAGACGTAGAAAGTGCCATTGTATTAGTCACAATTTTTAAGAAAGGTTTTATAGTATCAATAAACAAGATTATTTAGTTTATTGCAAGAGTATTTAAAACACTTTGGAGAATTAATTCTTTAACTATCAACTTTAAAGACCATATATTTGCATCACCATATTTTCTCTAATTAGAGGAAATATTTTATTTAAAAATTATCTCGCATGATATAAACTAGTGCAGAATAAGATGGAAAGAGCTGTGGTGAAAACCAACACATATTCCAGTTTCTACTCTCTGACTGAAGAGTTGCTCTGTGGCAACAAATAACCCTCCTAAATCAACATGGATAAGAAAACCACAGTCCATGTTTTACTCATGCAACATTGCAATGCAGGTTTTGGGCAGGTAGCCTTTCAAGTGGTGGTTTAAGGTTCGA
>JAQZBX010085235.1:0-13153 GCA_029593785.1 Cabassous unicinctus
GAGAGAGAGAGAGAGAGAGGGAGAGAATGTCTAGGTAAGAGAATATGAGCATTTCAGGGTGCGTGGCAGCTGCACGTGGGTGAGAGAGGGTGTGAGGAAGGTGTGAGCTTTCGCCCCTCGTGTGCTCTTTCTGGACTAGCTGTCACCCACGTCTTTTACACCTTTCCAGAGCTAGTGCCCGGCACCTGGGCCCTCAGTCAGAATGTGCTGAGCAAATGTGGCCCTTCTCACCCTCCTCCATCGCCCTGGGTGCCAAGCATGCTTGCCACTCAGTAAACACTAGTGGGCAACCTGTCCACACAAGATCAGTCATAACAGGTTGGGTGAAGGAAGAAATATGAGGAATAATGATCAGCTCATGACAACACATTAACCTGTAAAACACCTAGAAAAATGTTAAAGCATATATGTAAATGTACTATCAACGGGCATCCAAAACCTTAGGGACTCACAGAAATCCTTCTCACCTGTCTCAGGACAGCGCTAATGAAGGAATCCCAAGCATCTCTTTTGAAACTCACAGGCCACAAACAGGAAAATCCCTTCTACCTTATTTGTAGTTGTTCTTTCTAGGTATTCAGGGGAAGAGGCCTAAGCAACAATGTCACACAGCCTACACATTTCCCACATGTAACTTAGCCAAGCTGCCTTCAAACCTACATGCGCACACACACCACCTAGTTTCCACCACCCTGCAAGACCCAGGCCGGCTCCCTGCTCTCCCTTCCACCCGCACACCACTCAGCAGAGGCCAAGAGATGCCGGAGAAATCGATTCTGCAGGGGTGGAGCCCAGGCAAGAGGTGACAGTGAGATGGGCCTTGAAATGAGATCAAGGATGAGTCCATTGGGCAGACCAAGAGAGAAGCAGGGCTACTCAGGGAGAGGAAGTGGCCCGAGCAGCCAGGGGCCCAAGTACTCCATCAGGGCCAGGGGATCCAGGGACCAGGGTGCAGGGACCCCAGGAGAAGTCACAAAGGCGGGGGGGCTGCAGACGAGGAGAGGAGGGCCTTGCCTGCCACACCAGGGGGACTGAGCCTTCATGCCGTTGGAAGTGGTGCATGACTTAGGCCTGTGGATGCCGTGTCTGCCCCTGGCTCCATGGAGGAATGACTAGCAAGGGAGAGGGGCACCCAGAAGCCCCACTACCAGGCTCCCTCTCTGCTCTGCAAGCACCCCAGGCTGCACGCTCTTCCCTAGCATTGTGAGGCACACAGGAACTGTTAAAGAAAGAGCTGCTCCAACTTTGAGATCCTGTCTCAGAGTTTATATATCACTCTTCTAAAAAAAAGTTTCAGGCAATTTCTTCAATGTGTTTATTAAGTTTGGAAAGTTGGAGGGAGAGTTCACCTTCTCCAACAGAACTTGGGCCAAGTTTGACCTCGGTGTCATATCGTCAGACAATGTACACATGCCAAAGGAGGGGAGCGCCACCAACCCATCACCCTGCTCTGAGCGTGCTTCCAGTGAACTACTCACCAGGAGAAATGAATCTACCTACACCCTAGTGACTTGTTCTGAGTGTCCAGCCTTGTTCTGGGAAGCAAGGTAAAATTTTTTTTTACCCAGCCCAAGATACTCTAGTTTGTTATTCCTGCTTTTCAAGAAAAACCTGCCAAGCTGCAACACGGGCTAGTCTAAGGGATAAGGCAAAGTTTTAAATGTTATTACTAATCAACTGTGATAGATTAGAAAGCTGAGTGACAACTATCTAACACCCTGTCTGTGCATTCCTTACCCCTCACTACTGTTCAAGACAGCGGTGAAATGAATACTCGAGAAACCCCACGTGAAAAACACCATGCTAGACACCGTGCAATTGAACATCACTCTATTAAGCAAAATCCACGTTCCCAAGAGCTCACAACCTGTAAAGGAATCTGCTACCATCTTCCTTTCACTGAAATACCCTTTTGCATAATCAGGACTCCTAATACGAACCACCATTTTACCTTAAAACAGAATCTCTCCACATTATTCCTAATACACCATTTCAAAAGAAGGCATACATACCTTTTTCCTTGTTTTAGCAGGATTGTTTTTAAATCTCTGAATACTGAAATTCCATATAAACTGAGATTTTGGCAATTTGCACTGCATGTGAAGTGCTACCGCTTTTATGCTTTTAAATTTTAACAAATATCACATTAATACAAGATGTGCAGGTGAAACTGGTGGGGGACAGTGAGGGAATACAGAAACTCTGTACTTTCTGTGCAATTTTTCTATAAACCTAAAACTGCTCTAAAAGTAAAGTTTATTATTTAAAAATAGAACACTTGGGAGTTTGAATCTTCTCAAAGCTTAAAATGAGTCCATACCAGCATGTGGTTGCTAGAGGAGCGTCTATGGCTTGGCCACATTATTAAAACTATTTATTACGTGCATAGCAGCTAGGAAAGCAGGCGCTGGAGGCCCTCTGCTTAGATAAAACCCTGGCTTCACCTCTCACTAGCGGCATGGTGAAGTTACATAACCTCTTTGAAACTCAAATGCCTCATGTAAAATCAGGATAAAACTAGGATTTAGACTCTTGACTGGAGTGAAGATTAAGTATGTTAGTCCATGTAAAGCCCTGAGTAATGGTGCCTGGTATGCAGTAAGCACTCAATTAATGCAGCTGGTATGAACAATTTAGCATTCTACTAGCAGCCACCATACAGTGCACACCAACCACATACAAGCCCTACAGGTCATATGCATATACTATATTTCATTTCCTTTCTTTATTTCATAATAAGGAAATGGAGGTCCAAAAATTTTCAATAATTTGCCCCAGGGAAAAAAAAAGGGCAATCAACTCAAAATCAAAGAGACTCCAAAGCCCGAGCTCCGTCCACTCTGCTGCACTGGAAGGCTCTGGAACCTTCCCCTGCTGTGCCAAATTCTGACCACCACACTTTAAGATAGAGACTGTTATGGCCTGAATTGTGTCCTCCAAAAAGACATTCAAATTCTAACCCTCGGTCCGTGAATGTGACCTTATTTAGAAACAGGCTCTTTGAAAAGTTGATCAGTTAAGATGGTCAGACTGGATTAGTGTGGGTGCTGTTCCAGAATGACCGGCATCCTTGTAAGAAAGGGAGAGCTGGACACAGACGACAGAGGCAGAGAACACCATGACTGCCGGCAAGCCACCGCCAGAAGCCAGGGCACATCCTTCCCTAGAGCCTTCAGAAGACTCACAGCCCTGCTGACACCTTGATTTTGGATTTCTAGCCTCCAGAACTGAGACAGTAAGTTTCTGTTGTTTTAAGCAACCCAGTTAGTGGTACCTTATAACAGCAGCCCCAGGAGACTAAGACAGAGAACAACTGGTACCTAGTCAGTGAAGCGCAGCCAGGATGGCCAAGGGCCCTGGTCCAATGGGGAGAAGTGAACAGGATGGTCAAGGGCCCTGATGCAATGGGGAGACGTGAACAGGATGGTCAAGTGCCCCTGTCAAATGAGGAGAAGTGAATGGTGTGGCCGGAGGACCTGAGAAAGGCTGTCAAGCGGCCAGAGGCACACCTGGTTCTCTTCTGGTTCATAATGGTAGAATAAGGGTCAGTGTGTAAAATTTACACAAAACAGTTTTCACCTCAAAATAAGGAAGAACTTTTTTATATATGTTACTGCCCCAGCAAGGGGAAAAAGTACTTCAAAAGGTTGTGAGTTCCCGGTCAGCAGGGATATGCAAGCATCGGCCAGATAATCACTTAATGGAGAGGTTACCTGCTGGGATGTTGGACTGGGAGATCTTTGGGCACCCATCCAAACTGCAAGTCTAGGAATCAGTGTACTATTAGATGGTTGTTTTTGAAAGAACTTAGCTCTAGGGAAAAAGTCTATGGAAAGAACAAGCAACGCAGTCAGGAATCACAAATGCAATACAATAAATCATGGGCGTTATCTAGATAACATCACCATGATGAGAAGGGGTAATTCACTCAAGAAAAAGGAAGGTACCAACAAAAGCCTAGAAGTGTTTAATTGCCAAAGAAAACAAGGAAGTTCTGCCAGCCGTACCCAATGTCACTTAGGATCCACTGAGGAGGACTTTTCGGTATTCCCCACTCTTGTAATAATTTATACAAGGTAACACCGTCTACTTGGACAGGTTCCAACTAGGCCCCTAAAGCATTCACATGCAGTTTCAAGAAACCTGCCTTGAGAGCTGTGGGCAATGACCACCAACCATTCACCCAGCACCAAAAGGGCTGTAAGGTGATGCCAACTAGGAATCACGGCCCCAGCCATCCATCCATCCCAGAACTGAAGCTCCACCACTCACAGGTTTCAGTCTTGTCCAAAACGTTAGTGACTCTTCCTGGGAGCTCCTGTTCTCAATGGCTGTAGAGTCTCCCCTTCACCTCTCTGAGATGCATTTCAAACCATTTGAATCTGGGGTCCCCCAAGAGTCAAGTGATGGTATTTTAAACCTCCCCTCATACCAGCTCATTCAATACCCAGCCACTTCCAAAAGCTTTCTCCAAAATCAATAACTCATATTCATTATATTTTCTCCAGTTATCTTTTTCAATGAACTGTAGAATCATGAAATTAAACCTGAATGGCTAGAGAGAGGCTATATATATGAATTGGCTTTCTCTGAGGTTAGATCTTGCATATACTGGGGTAAAGGTTATTTTGTCACTAGATGGAGAGCTGTAGGAGAGGGGGAACCTTATCTATCGAAGGTACCTGGAACATTGTCCAAAGTAAGTGGAATTCAATAAATATTTGTTGAATTCAAGAATATCTGGCTTTTATCCCATAATAAATTGAAACATCTCATAGCAAAGTACTGAGAGTAAAGAAGTAAATATGATAAAACAACAACAAAGCTAGAAAGCCTGGACTCATCAAGAGTTTTCCCCTAACATTATTAGAAGATGAAATTTTGTTTTCCTAAAGAGAAGTTCAAACAGTTCCAAAAAATACATAAGATGATATACTATAAAAACATCTCTTTCGCACCATAACCTCTATCCTCCCAGATGCATCTCCCCATCCCCACCACAAACCACAAGGAAGCACCACTGATAGTTTGGGGGAATCTTTCCAAAGTCTCTTTTTGCAAATACAAGCAAACATGAAAATCTGATCTTATTTTTCTCCCTTTTGGCACAAGAGGTAGTGTGTTTTACAACGCTGTGCTGTACCTCTCAGGGAGCTGGAAAGTTGTCCATTCTCTGACAAGGCCGGGTGGCTGAGGGTCCACAGTGCTCACTGAGGGTAGGTTCAAACGTTCTAAAGGAGTCAAAGTCCAGATCAAATGTGTATGAAATTGAACTCAAACTGTGATATCCAGAAGCAAAATCTACCCAAACCAAGGAGCATACTCCTATGCGCTAATGGTTATAAACAAGGTAAAACCCAAAATAGGTATTCAGTCTGCAGGAATCCAAACCAGCTATATAATGTGCTAACTTGTACAATATGAACAAATACAAATGATCAGCAAATACACGCTCTTAGGAGAATCAGTGGTTAATTGGCATAAAATAAAAGATTCCCTGTTTTAACAGGAGAAAAAGGATTGATTACAAAGATTCAGTTTGGAAGAAAAGCTTTGGAAGTTGTTAGGAATATTTTTACTTTAAAATTAAAAAAAAAAATAGCATAGAGTATCAACGGTATTTTACATACCTTAATTTATCAACAATGGGAACTGTATTATCATTTACTTTTGACACCTAGATGACTTCCTGCAATTCCAATGAAACACTAAAGATGGAGGTATTGGCTGGAGTGAAAATAGAGAAAGGGTGGGGCTAATCTTAGACCTCCTTCCTCTGACAGGCACCTTCCAGGAATGCTCCCCCTTCACCTTTCCACCATTTCCCTTAGCAAATTATAAGAAACTCAGCAGCACTTTTACCAGTTGCCTGGACTTCTCCTGCAAAAATATTAAGCTAGCACTTATTTGAAAGACGGTGCTGCTTTTCTGGCCAGGGACTTCTTTTACACTGTGTTGACCAGTTGTTTCACTGGTGGAGGTGTGCACAGCCCCAGTGCTTCTACATAGCCCCGCATGCCCCATTCACACTACAAGTGATTCCTTCCACGTGCACATGCAACAGCCATCATTTTCTCACCACTTCAATTGTTCAGTAATTCTACTTTTACTTCTACCATAATCCTACACTTTTCTTAGTAGTAGGTGCATGTTCACTGCCCCTTCCAGACATGATGGGGGGTTATGCTTATGGTACATGGAGCACACACGGAGAATACTCCTAAACCAGCAACCCGCCCATGACTGTGGCCCTGGAGCACAGCTGTGCTCATAGCTGAGAAAAAGTAACTTGAAAGTTCCCCGGGGCCATTTGTTGAAGCCTTTCCTTCCCTCTTGGTTTGTGATACTTCATCAAATACTAAGTTCTCATACAAACTAGAATGTTTCATGACTCCCCATTCTGACCCAGTGATTCCTATACCAGGACCACCCAGTTTATCACGGTGTTATGATATTCTTAAATATTGGGTAGAAAAAGTCCCTTCATCTTACTCTTCTTTTTCAAAATGTTCTTCACAATTCTCACCAATCTATCTTTCCCAGGAACTTTAGAACCACTCTGTGGGGATGTGAAAGAGAGTCCACGAGTGTACTAGTTGGGATTATACAGAATCTATAAATTAACTTTTTAAAATATGGACATCTCTTATAAAGTTCATCTTCCCCTGTGGGTGCTGACATGGTACACTGGCATTTATTTGAATCTCTTTAATATCTGATTAAATTTGACTTGTTTTCTTAATGAAGATTTAGCAAACTTCTTTTACCTAATGCTAGGTAATCTGTGAGGTTTGCAGCTATGCAGTGGCATTTTTCCCCTGTATTTTATATTGCTTTTTTTTTTTCCTAGTTTGTAAGTGTGCTGCTGATTCTGGCCTCTAGCATCATGTAGATGGTCAACTCTCTGGTCTGAAAAGACGCTGCTGTGCAATGCACTGGGCCTTCCATGGCCCCACTCACCACACTTTTCTGGAAACACTTTTCTGATGTTAGATAATCCCTGAATTTCAGGCTTCAGTCCTTTCTTTCTCTCTCTCCAATTTTTACACCTCACCCCCTCACCTCCCACCCAACATTCCCCCAACCTCCCCTGCCTGATGAGCACTGACTCCTCTATCTGTACCTTCAAACCTGTACCGTGTTCTGAGCACCAGGCCCACATTTCCAATTCCATGTACATACGGATGGTCCACAGCCACATTAAGCGCTGCAGATATAAAATCAAATTTACTGGCCTCCCAGGACAACGGCTTCCTGGGCCTCGTTTCTCCATTTCACTCTGTGTTTACAAGGGTCAGGGCTCAAAACTTTGATGTTGTCTCAGACTCCCCCACTCTTGACCTTGTGTTCCCCTTCCCTTTGAAGGCCTCCAGTCCCTCTGCTTGCCCTGTGTTTGCCTCATCATCTCGCACACTCGCTCCTCTCCTTCCACCAGTCGGAGCCGTGAGGATTCATCCCTTGGCAGCGCTGCTCATCCTAATGGCTCCCAGCTGCCTGAAGGGTCAAGACCAGCACTCACGGCCCTCCCAGACTGGCCCGATTCCACATGCCACACAGTCCTCCACTGCAGCCAAAGCTCTTGCCCTAGAAAGAGCTGTCTGCTCGATGGCCCATGCACCTCCACTGGCGCTGCTTCCTCACCTCAACCTGATACATGCTCACCCTCCTACAGTGTGAAAGCCCATCTAATTTTTAAAATACCTTGAGACGGAATTCACATATAACTCACCCATTTAAAGTGTACAATTCAACGGTTTTTAGCATATCCAGTCACGACAACCTAATTTTAGAACATTTTGTCAGTCCAAAAAGAAATCCCCTCTTCCCCTGGCCCTAGGCAACCACTAATCTATTTTCTGAGTTTGCCTATTCTGGACATTTCATAATAAACGGAATCATACAGTATGTGGCCCTTTTGGCGGCTGGCTTCTTTCACTTAGCGTGGGTTCAAGGGTTAACCATGTTGTGGCATGTGTCAGTACTTTATTGTCTTTGATAGCCGAAGTGTCTTCCATTCATCAGATGACGGGCACTGAGATGGTTTCCACTTTTTAAGCCCACCTAATTATAAAGTCCTACTTCCTCTCCAGAGCCTGAAAATTGGAAGAACAATCCCAAGGGGGAGCATGCGAATCACTTAGCTCAAGATGTAGGGAATTATTATATGATAAGCATTAACCATTAGATTCATAATTACTATGAACTAGCAGCATTTCCTGTATATGCCACCAATTAGTTTCTTCTTCCTGAACACTGCCTTATGTTCAGTCAGCAAACATTTACTGAGCATCTCCTATTTTAAAGCATGGTGCTAGGTGCTACATATTCAATTAAAAAAAGAGATACCTTCTCCTTGCTTGTAAGACTCAGTCCACTGTGTGCTATTTACTTTCTATTTAGAATTAACTCCCCCCTAAAAACGTGTATCCTCTTTGATCTGTTAAGATCCAGGTCACAGACTCCTCAACAATACTACCATGCATTTTACAAAGCATTTCTTGCCTCTTCAATTTAAAGGTCAGTTTGCACTACCAATTCCTGTTTCAAGTCCTATGTCCTTCAAAGGCCGTGTACAAGGCACAGAGGAAAATGACCAAAATAAAAGCAGAATGTAAAATAACAAGAGCGAGCAATGGAAAGTACAGTACCAAGATAAGGAAGGAAATCAATAAATTATGAATAAAGTAAATTTCCCTTGCTAAAGCTAAACTCATTTTTCAAATGCCAGATAAATCGCTGAGCTGATTTTAAGTTGCCAGTTTAATCCTGGGTGACAATCATTTTCTGTATGACATCTTCCTAAAATGAAAAGAATGCATTATTTCACCCTAAAATATAAATAGCCTTGCTGAATACAAAAAGAGATCATTAGATCTTTATTAGACTATCTGAAGGTGTGCCTGGGGAAATAGGCAATTTGAATTCTATGCAAAAGACACTTGCTATGGAGAAACTGCCTGGAGAAGCCAGAAGTTGAGCAGAGTCAGCCAACTCTTAAAATTTTTTAATGAGGAGGAGGTAGCCACTCTGACGCAGGTATAAGGGTTCAACCTGCACCACATGGCTTCAGAAGTAAGAGTGCAAAAACAACCATAGGTAAGTGCTGTACTTGGCAATCAGGGCAAGGGATATGATCATTTGTATGTTTCATTTTATTTTGATTGTTAACTCCAGCATCCAGACTCTCACATGTGTTCAAACATCCTTTTGTACAAACAATAAATCGCCTGCTCAAAAAATGGGTTATGTTCCAAAATTTTATTTGTAAGCTAATTATTTGAAATTTGGAATGCATTTTCTCCAAACAAAAATGAGTTTCCAAAGCTAGTCCACAAACGTCTATTTAACTTACAACGTAGCTGTAGACATCCCAGAAGGTTTTATTCTCTGAAAGCAGCATGAAGCAATGCTATGATGATATTGATGATGATACAGTAGTTTAAAAGACCCTAACAGTATTTTATTTATGCTTAGGATCTGGAGTGCTCACCTTTCTCTGACAAAGGCTCCCCCACCCCACCCTCCTAGCCCTTACCCCTCAACCAAGTTTCTTCTTAAAACCTTGAGAGAGTACCTATGAGAAAGTCTCTCCCCCCCCCGCCCCCTTTGGTGGGAGACACAGGGATAAAATCAGGGTAAGCCACCAACAGGGCCAGACAGCCACTCACACAAGGGCCACACCTCAAACAAGTCAGTCAACTCAGGGCAGCCCCAAGCTCCCATACTCAGGAAGATCAGGCTCTATCATTTAGTAAATGATATGTTTTCTTTTTCTTTCTTGTCTGCTTGTACTCGACGGTTAAAAAATAAAATTTAAAAACCCAACCTTGCTCCCTATTTATAGCAGCCACATACGGCTACACATATCAGCATGTGGCCGTACTTTCCTAATAAGTAGAAGGATCCAGGGATAAAGTACATCTCCCCTAGTTTCTTATCTGGCTCTGGCTCTTGTAGAAGTAATTGTTTTCCTCATAATGGGTTTTCTTCTACAAATTATCCATAAGGTGGTTTGAACTAATGAATATATAACTTCTTACCTTTCTTGATCAAAAATCCTTGTCTTCAGGACAGGATTTCCCACAGAAATAATTCCATTCCACTGCCCAAATCAAACACACACGTTTCAATTAAACAATGTAAGAACCAAAAACCTCAAAGGTTGTGATGCCAGCCCTAAAGCGTTACCAGGGAACCCACACTAGCGTAGAATGTCGCTGATCCCCTCTGCCCTGACCCCCGCTGACAAGTCTCCTTCAGTATTTGTACGTCCACAGCACACCCAGCTTAAAGAGGAAAAAAGAAAACTTCCCTGAGCCCACCCACAACGAAACAGTTCCAATTCTTCAACCCTGAAACTCGAAAGTGCACCCAGCCCCCGGGACCCCATGCAGCCTTCTCAAGGACCTCAGGCAGCAAGAGGACAAGGGAGCTCCGAGGCAGACTGCCCGCATTCCAAGGAGCGCGGCCACTTCCTGGCTGTGACTTGGGGCAAATCACCAACCCTGTCTGGGTCTCAGCTTCCTCATCTATACATTGGGGATATCATTAACTACCTCATACTGTGCTACGAAAATTAAAATCAGATACTTTTAAAGTCCTTAGGACAGTAAATGTTCTTTGTGAGTAAAAGAGTGCAGTGCAGTCGCACACTGCTATCTGTTACTATGCTTATCACTACTGACATTTGGGGTCCCCAAAGCCTTTCTTCCAGAAGACTCCATAGGAGGCAAGCAGAGAATGCTAAAGATGGATGAACCCTTAGGCTCATCCAAGTCTTAAGATTAAAGAAATGAAAGAAATTAAAATCAGACACACTAAGGAACTTGCCCAAGGATACATTATAATTAAACCCCAGAGCTTGGCCAAGAGTCCCGTGGAGATTATTTCATCAGCATTACCTGCGGTATAACCAGCAGTCTTCGCGCACACAGGTATGCCTTCCACGTACCCTGCAGGTACCGGCGCCTTCGTGCACATTCCACATCCAGCCCCCACAGCTACCTCCACACAGAAGAACACCTTCTAGCACTTGAAGCACATTTTATGGGCATTTTCCCATTCGTAGTGTCAATCTTTCAACCACCGTACAAGGCAATATTTTTTCTCAACAATAGATGAGACACCTGTGAAATGAACTGAGCAATCCAGAGACTAAACTCAGCCTCACCCAATCCAAACTGGCAGTCTTTTTCCCCATTATATTGTCCCCTTTCCTGAAACCAGCCCATCAAGGAGAAGTGTGATCTCAACTCTTTCACCTTGGCCTCCCCACTCCCTTGGAGGACAAGCCCGGTCACCCACCAGCACTCCCGTCTTTCTCCCCTCAAAAGAAAATACCCCCCACCCCCCACCCCCCCCACACACACACTCTTTCTAGCTCTACCTGTTCCATTTTGCAATTTGTTTTCTTTAAGACCTTGAAGATGTAGATAAGCATTCGGAGAAATACAAGAAATGCATCTTCATCAGGAGACAGGAAAACTACTGTGACGTCAAATTAGACTTTGGGAAGAACTGGCCCCATTAGCCTCTAAAGCCCTGGGAAAACCAGACACTCCCTTCAGTCTTCCCTCATCTACCTCATCACATCCTTCTCTAACTCTACCTGCAAACAGTTTTGTTTGACATTAGTTACTGGAATTCCAAAGCACTATTTTCTAATTTTGTTACATATTTTTAGACACATTAAAAGAAACTAAAGGCCACATACAACACTACTTTTTCAGGCAAACTCAAAGTTTGAGGCAGGTGACCTTCTAACAAGCCTCTGGAAATCAGATTATAAATTAGGGACACCCCTGAGCATAAAGCTGTATATGGTGAAGACCAGGTAGCTATTTAACAGATGATCTTGTCTAAAGGTCCCACCCAGCTCTTGAAATCCCATTTCATTTTTACAATTCTCATTTAGACCAAGGTTTCTCAACCTTGGCACTACTGACATTTGGGATGGACAATTCTTTTAGGGGGCTGTTCTATGCAATGTGGGGTGTTTGACAGCATCCCTAGCCACTACCCACTAAACGCCAGGCATGCCCCCCACCCTCCCACCCCCAGCTGTGACATTCAAAAATGTCTCCAGACACTGCCAAATGTCTCCTGGGGGTGGGGGTAGGGAGGCTGTCCCCGGTTAAGAACCAGTGTTTTTAAGATTTATTTTATTTATTTCTCCCCACCCCCTTGTTTTTCACTTGCTGAGTCTGTTCATCTTCCTTGTTTCTTTAGGAGGCACCGGGAGCCGAATCAGGACCTCTGACATGGGAGGGAGGTGCCTAACGGCTTGAGCCACCTCCACTCCCCACATCTCTTGTTGTGTCATCTCACTGCGCCCGCCTGTTGCGCCAGCTCGATGTCTTCTTTTAGGTGGCACCAGGATCCAAACCAGTGACCTCCCATGTGGTAGGTGGGAGCCCAGTTGCCTGAGCCACATCCGCTTCCCAAGAACCAGTGTTTTTAGCAAAAGATTCCAGGGAAGCCAAATATGAAGCTCCATGCTCACGACCAGGTTCATCTCAGTTCAAGTAATCAAAGGAAAGTACAGACTCCTGGGCCTGCCCCCACCTTTGTAAATAAGAAACTATGATGATGCTTGGGAGTCTGGTCTTTAAAAAACTCCTGGAAGAAAACCATAAACAAATATTTAACTTGAGTTAATGACATGCACACTTAAGTGTTTAGACTTGACATTTACTAATATCTCCCACATACTCTGCAATGCATCCAAAAAGAGGGGTGGAGAGGGGGGATGGAGAGGAGGGATAAATATGCGATAAAGCCACTAGAGTAGGGAAGCGGGTGTGGCTCAGTAGATAGAGCCCCGGTTTACCATATGGGAGGCCCGGGTTCGCGTCCCGAGGCCTCCTTGTGAGGGCACACCGGCCTGAGCAGTGCGGTGGGCTGATGCAGCAACCTCACGGCAGGAAGCGGGTGTGGCGCAATGGATAGAGCACCCGTTTACCATATGAGAGGCCCCAGGTTCGCTTCCTGGTGCCTCCTTGTGAGGGCAGGCCGGCTCGCGTGGGGCTGTGGGCTGATGCGGCAAGACCTCACAGCAAGGGGGAGATAAGCAGACACAGAGAAGACACGCAGCGAATGGACACAGCAGCACAAGCAGCAAGGGGGGATAAATAAATAAAATAAATAAATCTTT
>JAQZBX010085236.1:0-13155 GCA_029593785.1 Cabassous unicinctus
AGCCTGTGGACCTTCTGGAGCCCGTGCAGGCCAGTGGAGATGGTGGAGACTGTGGAGCTTGGAGCCTGTGGAGTCAGAGCCGGTGCAGGCCTGTGGAGTCGGTGCAGGTCTGTGGAAGCCATGGAACCCATGGAGCCCGCGAAGACTAAGGATCCAGTATAGGCTGTGCATGCCCATGGAGCTTGTGGGGATTGTGGAGCCTGTGGAGAAAGGAGCATGTGGAGGCTTGTGGAGCCCATGGAGGCCCATGGGGTCTGTGCAGGCCTGTGGAGCCTATGGAGCTTGTGGAGCCCGTGAAGCCTGTGCAGAAAGGGAGTCATTAGAGCCTATGGAGCCCGAGCAGCCTGTGGAGCCCATGGATCCTGTGGATCCTGTGGACTTTCTGGAGCCCATGGAGGCCTATGGAGCTGGTGCGGGTCTGTGGAGCTGGTGGAGCCTGTGGGCCTGTGGAGCCCGTGGAGGCCTGTTGAGGCAGTGCAGGCCTGTGGAGCCGGTGCAGGCCAGTGGAGGCCGTGGAGACCTTGCAGGCCCATGGAGCCCATGGAGCCCGTGGAGGCCATGATGGCTGGTGGAGCCAGTGGAACCCATGAAGACTGTGCAGTCCTGTGGATCCCATGGAGCCCTTGGAGCATGGGTATGCCTTGGGAGATTTTGGATCCTGTGGACCTTGTGGAGCCCATGGAGGTCTGTGGATCTCATGAGGCCTGTGGAGCCTGTGCAGACCTGCGGAGCCTGTGGAGGCTGTGAAGCCTGTGGAGCCCGTGGATGTCTGTGGAGCCTGTGTAGGCCATGGAGCCCATGGAGCCCATGGAGCCTGTGGAGCCTATGGAGCCTGTGGTGCCCGTAGAGCCTGTGGAGAGTGGAGCCTGTGGAGCCTGTGAGCACGAAGAGGCCTGTGGATCCCTTGGAGCTGGTAGAGCCCATGTAGCCTGTGGGTCCTGTGGAGGCCAGTCTAGCCTTTTCAGTCCTGTGGACACTGTGGAGCCCATGGAGCTTATGCAGGCCTGTGGAGCCTGTGCTGTCCATGGAGACTGTGGAGTCTGAGGAGCTTGTGGAGCCTGTGGATGCTGTGGAGCCCGTGGAGTCCATGGAGCCCCTGGAGGCCTGTGGAGCCTATGGAGCATGTAGAGCCCGTGGAGGCCTGTGGAGCCCGTGGATCCTGGGAAGCATGTGGAGTCCATATAGCACATGTAGGCCTGGGAAGCCCTGGAGCCTGTGGAGCCGGTGCCAACCCGTGGAGGCTGTGGAGGTTGTGGAGCCCATGAAGGCACTGAAGCCTGTGGAGTCCATGAAGCCCGCAGTGTCAGTGGAGCCTGTGCAGGCCCATGGGACCTGAGGAGCTTGTGGAGCCTGTGGAGCCTGTGCAGGCCTGTCTAGCCTTTGCAGGCCTGAGGTCCCCATGGAGCCCAAGGTGGCTGTGCGGGCTTTGGAGCCTGTGGAGCTTCTGTAGCCTGTGGAGGCCTGTGGAGCCTGCAGGCCCATAGAGCATATGGAGCCAGTGTTGCCAGTGAGGACTGTGGAGCCCGTGGATACCCATGGAGCCTATGGAGACTGTGGAGCCTCTGGAACCTGTGAGGGCCTGTGGAGGCTGTGGAGCCCATGGAGACTGTGGAGCCTGTGGACCTTCTGCAACCCATGCAGGCCAGTGGAGATGGTGAAGACTGTGGAGCTGTGGAGCCTCTGGAGGACTGTGGAGCTGGTGCAGGCCTCTGGAGTCGGTGCAGGCCTGTGGAAGCCATGGAACCCATGGAGTTACAGATTCTTTACCACTTTCATTATACTATTCTCTCTCTAGAATAGATTGAATTGAGCAAAGATAGTACATTTACAATACTTTAAAGAAATGTTTCCTTTCATGACACAGTTTTGGTCTTTAGTACTGAAAACATGAAGTATGCTGATTCTCAAGTGTGATTCCTGAAAATGAAACATATTAATTTTTAACAAAGGATATGTGTACACATTTATGTAAACCATTAGAAATGACAGAGCTTTTTATCTCAAGCACTGTGTCCCAACATTAAAGATCTTTCACTGTTTATCTTCCTATTTAATTTCTTAAATTTCTCCCTATGTTCTGTGGCTCACCCACTGGACTTAGCTTTTTGATGATTTCCTTTTGCTCCTTTACCCATTCTTGTTCTTCCACTCTTCATTCCCTTTCTTTTCAAGCAGCTGCTTTCCTTTGACTCTCCTTAAAAATTTCAAAGCCATATTTCACAAAAGAGAGTGTGACCTTTGAGGAAAGGAAAAATGTATTTTTTTTTTGTAGAATTGGAGGAAAACTAAAAGACTTGACATCAGTGGTATCTTCAGCCCCATATGATCTGTTTTTCTTCCTCTGTAGCAAGGGTCAGCAACCTACAGCCTAAGAGTCAAGTTGAACCCTCCACCAGGCCCAAACCAAATGAATCCATCATTTCTGTATTGTCTGTATTTGTCTGGGGGCTACACTGGCACAGTTCAGTGGTTGAAACAAAGACCCCCAAAGACCATATGGTTCACAAAGCTGAAAATAGTTACTTTTTAAAAATTTTTAATTTTATTTGTTTCTCTACCCACCTCATTGTTTGGTTGTTTGTGCTCTCTGTACTCATTTGTTGTGTGTTCATGATCTTTTTTTCATTTTAGGAGGCACGGGGACCTGAACCTGGGACCTCTCATGTGGTAGGTGGGCACCCAACTGCTTGAGCCACATCTGCTTCCCAAAAATATTTACTTTTAAAGATAAAGTCTGCAGGCCCTTGCTCTAAAGTTGTTCTTGTAACCTTGTTTTGTTCTATTAATTAGACTCTGATTTCCATTCATAGTAAGCAAATTTCTTAAAGAAACTTTATTAATTTTCAAATACCTTCGCTATGGAATTCATACAAAGGCACAAAAAATGTCAAAAGACACTGAACTCCCAGATCCCACAGATGGTCTTCACTGTCTCTGGGGGAGCCTCTCTTGGCTTTGACATGCCTTTGCATCCAATGTGCACCTGTGACGCTCCCTTAGTGGATTACACTGGGACTACTAGAGACACTCTCTCCAAACCTTGGCAGCAGCCACAAGTGCAAGAGAGTTGTATCCTACCCTAGAGTGATACCTAGCACATGACTGGGGGGTTCAGGCAAAATCTGAGGGGCCAATTATACTCCAGTATACCTCTGCAGAAGGAGCTGAAGCTACCCTCTGTGGTACTTTGCCTAAATTCACACTGTTGCTTGGCTGCTTCTCCATCCCTTTGTGCTCCCTATACTCCCTTACTGGTTTCTTCTGGGAGTGTTTCTTTACTAAATCCCTTGCATACAAATCCTCAATCTAAGGTTTTGCATCTGGGGAAAGCCAGCCTAAGATACAGTGCCTGCTATGCCTCAACTGAGAGACAATCACTCATTTTTCAAATCAACTCTAAATAATAAAAATCATTATCACTGTGCCAGATATGGTATGTAAAAAAAACCATAGAGAGCTCTGAATAGAAATGAAAGGTGGACTTGGTGAGGCACTGGCTGAACTCTTGAAACAGGGGTCTTTGGGCAATCTTTTCCCTCAGATTAGAGGCAGATTTAATTATTGATTCATAAATCTTCCTGGCTGTTTGTGGTACGTGGTATGCTAAGATGGCTCCCAAGATTCCCACCCCCTGGTATACATCCTAGAGTATGGACAGGACCTGTGACTATGAAGGGATTTTGCAGATGTAATTATAATTATCTGACTAATAAAAGCATTAACCAAAAAGGAGTGGGTCTGACCTAATCAGGGAAACCCTTTAAAAGGGTATCTAGACCTCAGAGAGATTTTCCTGCTGGTTTTGAAGAAAGAAGCTGCCACATTGTGAGAGGGTCTATGTGGTGGCCATGTAGCACAGAGAGCCCCCATGAAAACAGAACCTCAGCCCCACAACCAAAAAGGAACTGAATTTTGCCATCACGTGAACCCAGAAGAAAATCCTGAGTTCAAAAGGGAATGGAGCCTGTTGACACTTTTACTACAGCCTTGTGAGACTCTAAGCAGAAGACACAGCTAAGAGGTGCCCAGACTTCTGTCCCATAGGAACCATGAGATAGTAAATGCATGTTGTTTTAAGCCACCAAGTCTGCGGTAATGTGTTAAACAGCAATAGAAAGTTAATTCACTGCTGAATGGGTTTAAGGGAATTTGTGGCCCGTTTAAAGTTGTACACATTATCTTTGTATGCATATTTTTCTTATTGTGGAGAGGATCCAATGCTTTCATCAGATTCTCTAAAGAATAGGTACCTCAAAATGAGAAGACACACTTCTCTAGGGAATACTCTGGGGCACAAGCAAGAGTTGGACGGTGAAGAAAAATCCAGTATTGTTAAAATGGGCACCAGATAGCCTTGAACTCAGGAGAGGGTTTTTCTGAAAACTCTGAGCAACTGGGTCAGGGGAACAAAGTGGAGAAACACTTGTATGCATATGCTCTCTCATCACTCTGAGTTGCCAGGAAACATAATGTGAAGATCACAGTACCGCAGTAAATTGTTGATGGACTTAGAAAGTACTGTTTTTTTTTTCTTCTAGGCACAATTGTTTTAATATTGTCAATCTAATAAAAACTCACATTTTTGAGAGCTTCTTTCTCCTTGTTTTTCTTGATATGATCTGTAGAAAATAAATTACATTGACTGAATGAATATTTTGCAATATTGTAAAATTTTTCTCCAACTTCTATCTCAGTGGGAAAAGCAGATTATCATATTTCTGCTGACATACTAGTGGCAAGATTTATTTATTTCTAAAGAGAGCATTTTTCTTTTTGAAATTAGAATGATACACAAAGCTAAGTTGAATCATCCTACCAGGCTTAATTATATCCATATTCTATATTTTAGGGTGTGGTCAGGAGGTGCCACAAACTAAGACCAATTGAGATGATGAAAGGCAGAATAGAGTTTACAGTTCTATGCTGAGAACTGAAAAAATCAAGTAAAAGGTCTTATCAGACCTACAAATTATAGGGTTTTTTTCCCTCCGCTCCAGAAGTAATGTATTAAATTGCAGGTATGCAAAAGACATAAATTGTTCATAATTAAGAGACACAAATTGGATGCTCAGGATTAATAAGAAAATTATGTGTTTATCAATAAGTTAATTTTCATATTGGCAAAAATGCATTATGAATGAAAAGCCACTTTAAACTGGAGGATTAAATTCTGTATGTTAGCATACCAAGGTTTCCTGAGGCACATCCAGTAGACTCCTTAAGGAAGCAATCAGGAACCCCTGTTGTTTGGGCTTTTGTTTTGTTTTGTTTTAATTTAAAAAAAATTTTTTTTAAAGATAGTTAGATTACACAAATGTTACACAAAAAATATAGGGATTCCCACATGCCCTGCTCCCCACACCTCCCTCACCCTCCCACATAAACAACATCCTTCATTAGTGTGGCACATTCATTGCAGTTGATAAATGCATCCTGGGGCATTGCCATTCAGCATGAACCATAGTTCACATTTTAGTTTACATTCTCTCCCATACAATTCTGCAGGTTATGGGATGATATATAAAGGCCTCTATTTGTCATTGCAATGTCATTCAGGATGATCCCCAAGTGCCAAATAAGCCCCCACATTACACCTGTTTTTCCCTCGCCCAGCCCCCAGAGCCTCCGGTGGCCACTGGTTCCACATCAATGCTGTAATTTCTTCCATTGCTAGTATCATAAGTCTATTGTAGAATACCAGTAAGTCCACTTTAGTCCATTGTTCATTCCCCAAACCTGAGGATTCTGGGATGGTGATGTCCACTCCACCTCTACTTGAGAGGGGGCTTTGATCCCATACAGCTAATGGATGGGACTCTCTTGTTTGCAGTTGTAGGCTCTCTTATTTCCGAGGTATGGTGGTTGTCAATCCTCACCTCCTTGTTGTCCTGGGTGAGTCCAATGGACTGGAGAGTAGGTGTCACAACTCTGTTGAGGCTCAGGGCCCAGTTGGCACATGGACAGCCCACAGAGTCAAGTCTCTTGCACATACACCTACCAACTACAGCACCAAGTATAGAGGAACCCCTGTGTTACTGCTTGCTCTCAGGCACTGGGCCAGGGACCAATCATCCTGGAAGCACAGCTTCTTCATCTGTGTGATAAGGGGAAACATGATTCTCTGATGACACTGATATTTTGTGCTTATTTACACATAAAGGGGAAAGGAGGAAGGAAGACAGTGGGCAGGTAGGCAATTCCAAAGCAGACTACACATCCTCTGAAGTGCGGTAAATGAGACTTAGGCCATCAAGAAAATAGAATGGGGATGCTTCTCATGTTCCCTCTCCTGGTTGTGACTTTTACCCAAAGTGTCCCCTTTGGCTGGTTGCTTGTATCCTGCTTTCAGCTGTACTAAAACTGTGCACTTAAATAGGAACCACTTTGCCCATGAGAGCTTCCTTCTCAGGGAGGCCTCAATGGGAGTAGAGTGGAATCATTCTAGTCCCCGGTTCTGATTTGCTGTTCTCCATAAGAACCTTTGCATGAAGCTTAGAGTGTTACAAAGCAGCTAATGATAAGGCAACTGATCTCCAGAACCATGAGGGACTCTTCTCTATTTCAATCTGCTTCCAAAAGGTTCTAATTAATGGGAGAGATACCCTTAAGTAACTTGGAGGGAAATGATGAATGGGAGAGGACCCTTTAGAAAGCATTAGGATACTTAGAATTTCCTTTCCTCTTTCAGGATTGAGGTTTGGAGCACTGCCACAATTGGGTGAAGATGGACCAGACAGCTGCTGGAGCCCCCATTTGAATCTGCACAGCATTTTAAGTTTCATGAAATAGCTAAATGGCACAGACTATTCTGGGCAGTTTTTTCATGCCACTGTCAGCTGTACGATAGCAAATCTGTAACAGGAGTCAGGGTTGAGACTTGAATCACCCATTTCAAATGTGTGGTAGAATTAATAAAGCAGTGCTATTGATGTCTTAATATAGAGTCAAACACATTAGGTGTCTTGTGTGGGTTAAGAATATTTGTCAATACTATAGGAAATTACCTGAAAATGCTCCAATATATCACTAACACCGATGAATCAACTCTTGTAAATTAAAAGTTTGTAAGTGTTAAATTATCACTTAGTAACAATATAGTTTCGATTCTTACCTCAAAAAAAAAAAAATGTAAAGGGTGGGGGCCCATCTCTTCACTACTTATCCTTGCTGAGCTTTTGGAGTTTCAAACAAAAAAATACTAATCTGGTCCCTCTATTAAGGGATAATATTCAGCATTCAACTGGGAGCATACTTTTGGTATCTGACAGGTAATACTATCTCACATTCATTATTCCTCAGTACTTGTCAGGAAGTTCTGGCTCAAGATGATATGTGTTCTGCTAACCACCATCCCAACTCCTCAAATGCCCCATAACAGAATGGGGAAAAAAAGGAAATGAACCCATAGCAGCCAAGAGAATGGAAAAGGTAGGGTTTGGGATTTGGGGCTCCATCAGTAAATGAGAAATATTAACCATGTCTTTGAAGATGGGGAACAGATATCCTCAATCACTGGAGGATGTCAGAGATCAGAATAAGTTACCCAAATGCAGAAATGGCAGTGGGAACTGATTTTCCAAGAACATTAGTGAGACTTTGGGCTCAGGTACAAAGAGTAGAAGGTGCAAAGAGAAAAAGAAAACAGACTGACATTTAAGATTTTTAGAGAGATTTAGGAAGATGTGGCACCTGTAAAAAAATAGAATGCTACAAAGAATTTTTTAAAAATCTTGGAAATTAAAACCTGTAATTGGAGAAATGAATCAATAGGAGTGCTAAAAGATAAAGTGGAGAAAAAAGAATGGAGAGCAAAATTACAAAAATGATGGAATTATACTATGGTGGTGCTGGTGGAGAGATGGGGTGAGTTATCAAGGAAAATAAACCAAAAACTTTCCCTGTGCTAAAGAGAAACTGGTTTTCAACATGCAAGGGCCCTCTGAATGCTCAAAATAGTAAACGAAAAAGGCCTGTACTCAGTCCCACTTACATAAAATTTCAGTAAGTTAGGGATCAAAAGACTATCCTAAAAGCTTTCAGAGAGAAACACAGGTCACCCAGGAAAGGATGAGAATCAGATTGGAATCAGACTTTGCATCAGTTACCCTGGATGCTGGAAGATAATTGGAGCAAAATCTGTAAATTCTGAGGAAAATGGTTTTTGACCCATAATTTTATATCCAGCCAAATGATCAGTCAAGTCTGGCATGGAATAAAGATATTTGCAGACATCTGGTGGCTCAAAATGTTTCTCTCTCATGTGCCATTTCTAAGGAATTTACTTGAGCAACAAAATGAGAGTTTGGTAAACAAAGTGCCTACAATAGTGAGCATGAGTCACATGTCGGGGAATTTAGAGAATAGCAAGAAGGCATATCAATGAGGAAGGAAATTAGAACCCTTGAGAGAAACAGTGGTGTTTGGAAGTCCTGATAGGTAGGGTGCTCTTTTATATTGAACATGGAAAACAAGCTGAGTTTTTTTTAAAAATAATACATTAAACCAGTGAAGGCAGAGGAGATAGCAGGTAAAATATAGCAGATCCAAGGTGGACAGCTATGTGCCTGCATTGTATCCACAGAATGAGATGAGCTAAGAGCATGGCTGGAGGCCCTCCTGGAGGAAAGGAGGTCCAGCAAGGCTGAACCATGCTTGCTCCAGTGTACAAGGTATAGTGAGAACAGCCCTAGGTAAATTTGTGGAGGGGTTATAAAAGTGTAATTAGCTCTAAACTTGATGGAGGAGTTTAAGAGAGGTTTAAATCAAAGGGTTACAATTGGTTATGGGTTTGAATTATTTAAAAAGGGGACTGTTTCAGAACTTGTTTGCCTGAGAAACTTCTGGGCTCTGCAGAGCCTGCTGTCTCTGAATGGCTAGGTCAGGTGGGTGCAAATCAGCCTAAGTGCTCATGTGAAGTTTTCTTATGTGTCTTACCACACAGCTACAGAGGTCATTCTATCAGACAGCTAGGGGGTGGCAGTGGTCCTGACTGCCTTTTCATGCCAGAAAAGAGTATGTTAATTTCAAAGGGTGAGCAGTAGGAAGAGGGAGAGTCTAAATGGTACAGGAAAGTCATGGCCCAAATGCGAAGCAAACTAACCTGCAACCTGATTCTGAACATCTGAGCATGAAGAAGAGGCCTTGATTCCAGGAGTATTTCTCCTTCAGTGGCTCAGGGGTGGTAAAACAAAACCCACAGACAGGAACTGTTAGCCCTATCTCACTTCTAGGCTTTAGGGTGAACAACACTTACAAGTTAGTGTGTTACTTTCGATACTATAGAATCAACTTATATAGACAAAGTGAGGGGGAATCACTGCAGTAAAGGGAACAGACTGAGCATTATCAACTGTGGCAAAGTACAAATAGAGCATATAAAATATGCTGATTTAGATATAAATTAGATGGGCAGTGCAAGGGATTGAGCAGGGGTGAGGGGAGCCAAAGAGGGGAGGCACAGTGCAGATATGAAGATATTTTAAAGGACTGCAATAATATGTTATTTAAATAATGGGATTAGAGCTAAAATAATCTAATTATAAAATGTTGGAGGATGGTAAGTAGTGTGATTAGAACCTCCTCCTGCAAAGAAGGAAATCAATGGATGTAATCATATTATTCAGTCATGGAGGCAACCACCAGAAGAATTTAAAATAGTAGTGCCAACAAGTGGCTGTCTGCATAGGTCTGGGAGTACGGGTAAGATGGGAAATATTTTAATATAATCCTTCCATATATTTTTTAAAGCAATATGCTTGTTCACTGATAAAAATGAAGAAAAGATAAAGAGGGTTCACTAGGTAAGGGTGGCTGGGGTAGGGAGATAAACTTTTTAAAAATGTATCTGGGGTGAAAAGACAGATTCAAGGCAAACTGAAGGCCATACTAGGCCCTCAGGGGACCAGAGCACCATTTGTCATTGACTTGAACTTAGTTACACACCAGTCCATTTGCACTGAGGAGTTGTAGGAGAAAGAGCTCTATAAACCACCTTCATTCATATAAAACTCATACACCAAATCCTATTTGGGAGAATTCCTATTTGGTCTTAGTGCCAAGGACAGGTAGATTTCATGTTAGCAACCGGCTGTTTTAATTTAAAGGACTTGGTGCTCTGTGTATCCAACCATGTTTCTCCTTCTGCTTTGGCTGCTATAAAGTTTAGAGCTATCTTGTGTGTGTCCCCCCACCCCATAACATAGCTGTACATCATAATGGAATGCATTTTTTTGGCTTTATTCCTGGCTCTATTTCATAAACCCACCTTTGTTTTTCTTTGGCCATTCCTTCCCATTTTAATTTATGCCATCTTGTAAGAGTTAATGCATATTTCTAAGTCACTTAAACACTTCTGGAACACATAGGATATAAATAAAAATAAATTTGGAAAAACAAAGAGGAGACAAATAAGAAGGGAGTAATATAGTAATAGAAAAGTGAATGCTTACTAATTCTCTTGTACTCCTACCTCACTCAGACAAACACAGCTTTCAGTTCTTTGCACTGTGTGATCAGCTCTATATAATGCAACGCCAATCAAACAAAAATTCTAATGAAATAATTATAGGGTGAATCAAAGCACTGGATGGAGCAGGCAGGAGCAGAACCTTTTGGATGCATGCTTCTAATTCTATTATCCCAAGGCTAAGGCCAAGTGAGGCTTTATGGTCAGCACACCATATATCCAAATTTAACTGAAAACTGTCATTTGGTATAAAACAGGCAGTGAGGAGACCTGGGCTCTAACCCCAGTTCTGCTATTAATCAGGCATTGGGTGTATCAATTTATTATTATCTATATTATTTTTGCACCTGTGAAATCCTTCTATCATTATACAAAAATAGAAACATCACTGCTATAGAGCATTATTTTTTACCTGTGAAACTGAGTGGTATTCTTTTTTCCTATCCATTTTTTTTCTCCAGAATTGCATCTTTAAAAATCACAGATGTGACACATCCATATTGAAAAGTATTTCAAGCATGATATAAATATGCAGAGGTTAACAGTTTGAGGTGACTACCTTCTTTTTCTACTGATTTGTTCATTCAGAAAGTATTTGTTGAGCCTCTCCTAAGGTCTGGGGTACTGGCCACAGTGAACACAAAGTCCCTACCAGATCACATCTAATGGTACAGAGGCCAAGGGTTGGCAAACTGTAAAGGCCAAGCCAGTAAACTTTATAGGCTCTGTGCACCACCTACAATCTCTGTCACATGTTCCACTCTGTTTCTATTTGTCACCTAACCATTCTTTAGTGACAAACCTGTTCTTGGCTGTATCAAAGCAGATGGTGGGCCAGATTTGTCCTGTGGGACACATTCTGCTGATGCCAGACACAGCCCATTGAAAGAACTTTGACTTTCACTCTGAGGTAGGAGGCATTGGAAGATTTTGCACAGATGACATTATCTATGATTTTACAGGTTTATTTATGTTTTTACAGGACAACAGTACTTAGAAAAAAGGTCTACATATCTGTATATATTAGGACTATTTTTAAATTTTACCAAAAATGGGTCACTCTTATGTGACTTTTTTCACTTTACAATTTGGAATAGACATCTTTCCATTGCAGTATCTCATTTATTTTAGAAGCAACAGTATTACATTTGGGGGATATATTTCATAATTTACCTTCCTATTAATGGTCATTTAGGTGGCTTGCAATTTATTTTTTGCTACACTAACAATGCTGCAAGGAGCGTCTCTATAATGGTGCAAATATATCCGTGGGTGAGTATTTCTTTAGGATAACAACCTGAAAGTTGAATTAATGGGTTAAACAGCATGCACAATTAAAGTTTTTCATGGGCAGAATCAATGCTCTCTGAAAAGGCTAAACCAATTGACTGGTGTTTTTAAAACCTGGTGAGACTGGAAACCAGTGGCTGCTCTCAAGATGAAAAGAAAGATCAAACAAGAAAACCAATTTTCTTGGTGTTATTCACAAGTAGAGAAAAGGGAAAAAAGAAGAATAAATTCAATTATAATCAAACTACTTAAACCAGAACACTTTAATTTTCATAAAGCATTCTGTTAGGAGTTCCCCTTCACGAGGTTTGCAATAATTAACATGCTGTGACTCAATTTCCCCTGACATGCTTTAAGGAAGTACAAGCCCCCCTTAAGGCTATGTGTCTGGAAGCAGGGCACTTCCCCAAAGGTTAAACAAAAAGACCACATGGAAATGGGAGTAAAGTGAGACAAAGAGCTTCACTCCTTCCACATCAAAGCACCACCTGCTCCTCCAGCATTCCAAGAAAACTTAACTCCCTAACTTACTACCCTCTAGCCATACAAGGGAAATTTTTCACCCCTAGGGCTTCCTATTGGCCCCTACACCTTACTCAAACCCTTGACTCCCTCCCACCAACTATCATTTCCCCACCTAGGTATGTACTGTATAAATTCAAATCCCTCCTTTCCATGGGCAGGCTGAAGTCTCTCTTCAGACCCCCATTATGCTGATGGTGGGGCTGAAGTCTATTCTCAGACCCCCTCTGTTGGGAGAGCTTCCCAATAAACTTTCTGCCTGCAATCATCAGTCTCCATGTCCCAGTGAGTGCTGTTTTTCCCAATACATTCTTAAAACATAGACTTTCAAATACAAGGTGATTTAAGACTTTACAAAAATATATAACAGCCTCTAACTATATAGTTTATTCAGCTTAATAGAATGTCTATTTTCACTTTTTACAGGAATTAGAAAAACAATCTTTGTGTAGTAATTTCACATAAACAATTGCAAATAAGCTAAAAGTTTCAATTTTTATTCTAATTCTTCAAAGTCTCAGATGAACTTTGAGACTCAATGTTCATGAGAACATTGAGTTTACATTGCCCACTATGTACAAACACATGAACAAATAATGTGGCACAAAAATCTTCAAAGTTCACATGATTTGGGCAACAAAGAAAAAAGAGGGGTTTCATCTTCTTTGTATACAAGAATTAAGTCTCAGTCCATTTCATATTTGTCTTTTATATTGTCTTCTTAAATTTTAACTGTTGATGGGCATACTGATTTTATTCATTGTTTTTCTCAAGAAGAATATATGTAATCCAGTAATTAAAGAAAGTTAATATTACTCTGGTCTGGTCTGGAAATCAAAACAAAACAAAATCCCACACATTATTATTTTGGCTTGGGT
>JAQZBX010085237.1:0-13153 GCA_029593785.1 Cabassous unicinctus
ATAAATAAATAAAGAAATCTTAAAAAAAAAAAAAAGAGCTTGGGAATCTCTTGGAGATTTACAATGTATAATAGCATATTAAAGACTCTGGGGAATACTGTTCTAAATAAACTTCTTTAATTTTGATTAACACAGTGGTTCACAAATTTATGTGACCATATTATCTTTTGCCTTCACCTTAATAAAGCATATTTATATTTCATGGAACTAGACTTTTGCTGTTTTCTGTTCCCGAGTATGCAATTAAACAAATATCAAGTGCTCTGCCTCAGGAGTAAGATAGAGCTTCCATTGAATTCTGGTTCTGAAAATATTTTATCTATCTGGAAATCTTGGGGGATAGACTGTGGGTTGCGAAGTAGGTATGGTGGTTTCATCAATTTTACAATTGAGGAAATAGGCATAGAGTAGAGATGAGGAAGCCAGGACCCAAACCCATGTCTGGTGGGTTTCAAAGTCTGCACATATACCTCTTATCTTTATTGCCTCCCCTGTTGCCATAGAGAGCATTACACCTCAGATGGAGGGATGGAATATAGATGGTCTTCAAGGTTGCTTACGTAAATCCTTTATCATCACACATGCACACCCACGCACACATTCTGAGAGGTCAGCCCATTTCCCCTTCCGGTTAGAAGTTGTGTCATATTTCAGTATTGTTCTAAAAGCAGATTAGTAACAATAGATCCTATAGTGTTTCTATTACCAGATTGTACAGTCAGCCTACAACATCACTTATAAAAATGTTCTTTTGGAGCCACTTTGGGTCTCTCTAAACATTTCCGAAAAGTCGTCTGCACAGAGAGCACATCAGAGAAGAATGAGGATGGGGAATAATGTAATTAAGCCTGTTGGGAAACCCTCTTTCTGAGGTAAACTGGGGCAGTTCAGATATGATTATTATGTTTCTAAACTCTATTCCCTGAAGCTCCATTTGTGGAATCTTAGAATTAAAAGGGACAGTAACAGATACCTTACCTCAACTTTTTCCCTCATGTAGCAACCCTTTCTATAATATTCCTGATAGTCATTGATGCTTGTCTTAGTTGGAGAGGGTGGCAAAATCTCCTGGGCTTTTCATTTCATTTATAGACTCCACTGATGGTTAGATAATCTATCTTACTATCTTCCTTTCTGTAACTTTTACTCTCTGATCTCAGTTCTGCCTTCTAAAGCAGCATAGAATAAAAATATATTTTAATATGAGAAGGCACTAAAATTTGATAACAGCAATCAGGTTTCCTTCATGAGGAGAGGAATTGGGTCTCATTTTGTGTTCCTTAGTAACTGCAGCATCTAGCATAATGTTGGAAAAATAGTAGGTCCGCAATAAGTTTTTTGATGAATGACTGAATGAGTTTTCTTTTTTTATTCTACACTAGCAGTTTCAATGTTCTTAACAATTCTTTGAGACACGACTTCTAAATTTTTCACAGACTGGGCCATCCATCTATAAACAGGTCTAGTTTGTTGCTATCTTCCACAAAGTGACTGAAACAAAATATTCTATTTCTTTGTTAAGTGAAGCATAAAATGTGACCATTAGTTCCTCTCAAACGTGTGCTCCATGTGGTCAGGAATCACAATAGATGTTCAACATATTACATGTAAACAGATACATAAGTGATTAAATGAATACATGCTGAAGAGATGCTCTAGGCAGTTATGGTTGTACCACTTGACCCTGACACACTTGGCCACAACGGATTGTACTTAGGGTAAATCTTACTTAATTTGGGACCATTAGATTCCTTTCTTGCATTTTGGAATTAAGATCTGTCTCTGGAAAGATGAGCATTGAGGCTAGAACTGGAAACATGACTACTTAATCCTCATGAAGGTCAAAGTTATGGGGGATCAAAACCAAGGATAACAGTGCAGTTGCACAGAGAAAATCACAGATGAGAGACACAACAGCCCCACAGAGAAAGTGAGGTGCATCAAGTAGCTGCCTAGGTTCCCTGATGGCTTCCCAGTCCCTGCTCCAGTTTCCAGGAGGGCCAGCTGTTCTTTATTTCCATGAGATCTCTGACTCTTTACGGTACTCACTGTCCCATCCTGACAGGCAGACACACACACATATATGCACACACACGTGCCTTTATTGAAGGTTGCTGAGGTCAGTTCTGTTCCTTGCAATCATCACTTGATTAAAATAGTTTATTCTGCCTAAAATAATATTAATATTAACCATTCTCTCATATTTTGCACACAGACAACTAAACTACCCAAGTCTTTTCACACAAGAACTGCTGTTAAATCTATTGTGAAATAGATTGTTTTGGGAAACGGCTTGCTCATTGACCTGCTCATTCAACAATAACATATTAAACATTTACTTTTATATGAATGTACTTTTCATAATTTTACTATTTGTTAGTTGTCACTCTTTTTTTGCTGCTGACAAAGACCCTTACCTCTAATAATCTTCCCTTTCTAGTTACTTCTTATCAACAGTGGAGTGAAAAATAATAGCTAGCTCGTGAGCAATAATGAATAAAATGAAGTTCTTAAGCTCTGAGTGTGGGCATCAGGGATGATGCTGTGTTCAAAGTACATGATGTTTACCATATCTATTTTGGGTGCAGAGGGAACATTTTGCCTACTTTCTGTTTCCCTCTTATATTCTGGTTTGTTGAAGATGTGGTAAATAAATATTAGATAGCTGCAGTGTTATTGTGTGCTTTTATACATATATATATATACATACACACATATTTCATTTACATTTGTATCTGTATATACATAGCTAGGGGGAAACTAAGTAAGGTTTCTACCAGAATCCAATAATGAGTAAAAGTTGATCACATTTAAATAAATAATTGTGATCACATTTACAGATCAGTAGATGCAATCTGGATTTTTTGTCCCTGATTATGCACCTTTAATGAAACTCAAGTTTAAACTTGGACATTCAGGAGTTGAGCTTTTAGTTCATCTCTGTCTCACTCTTTACTTCAACCAAATTAACCAATAATAATACACCCAATTTCTGTGGGTTCTTCCTGTGCCCCAATCACTTGTGGGTTCAGTTTTAGAGGTAAAACGGGACATGGTGAAGAAAGCATACTTTTTTTTTTTCATAGCCAAATGCCAGGCAATAAGCGAAGTGTATACTTGGTCCACTCTCCTTTCTCATTAGCAGTAGAAACAGTGTAGTTTTAGGATCAGGGGTTTGAATCCTTGCTCTGATACATCCTAGCTATATGACTTGTGCAAGTATTCTCTTTAAGTCTCAGTTTCTTTAATTCTAAAATGGAGTTACTACTACCAATTTATAGGGATTTTTGTGAGTATTAAAAGACTTAATGTCTATAAAATATTTAATATAGTGCCTGACACCTAGTAAATGTTCAGTAGATGAGAGCTATTATTGTTTTTTGTTTTTTTTTGTCAGGAAATCCTGCTGTCCATACTGCCAGAGAGAAAGATAGCAATATTGAAAGGTAGAGTGTTAAGGGAAGTGTTTCATAAAAGCCTAGTATACTTTATGGTAATCCAGATGAAAAATCTTAAAAATTTATCAGTGGTAATACAACTTATTTAGAGGTCTGTCCAGGGGAAACACACATTCTGCTGTGAGGTTTAACCCAGGTTTCTTTTTCTGTGAGAGCAGATTCCCTTGTGCTTCTTAAATTTCTGTTTTCTTGGTAGAGTCTGTTTTTCCTAATGCACTGTGGTTTTTCTAAACTATTCACCTTTCAATCCTAGTAATTTCAATCTGGGCTGTGGTGAAAATGGTATTTAGAGGAAAGGGACATGAACAATGGCAGGTCTTCAAAGATGAACAATTCCACAATAATTTTTCATATCTTCTTAGACATTTTTGTGGAAAATGGTCTGTCCTGTGTATTTTTAGCCTTGGACCTAAGAAAAGGTCTCCACTAGCCAGCAAGCAATGCTTTTGAAGGTTGAAGTCCTGCATTTTGATGATCTCCACCCTCTTGGATGACTTGTGGAAGTATCTTCCAACCTCCTTCCTGAGTTATTTTCCTCATATTTAAACTAAGAATTCGAAAGTTCTGTAACTATCAGATGACTGCAGAAGTATAAATAATTTATCATGTTGGTGGAACACTTGACCACACTCCCAGAGGAGGCTGAGGACTCTGTGCCTGTAGGTATTAAAATTAAAAAAAAAAAAAAATTTTGGTAACATATAGTACCAGAAATTTCCCATTTTAACTACTACTTTCATGTGTACATTTCAGGGATATTAATTACATTCACAATATTGTGCTACTATCACCTGCCCATTACCAAAACTTTTTCATCACCCCAAATAGAAACTCTGTATATATTAACCAATAAGTCCCCTTTCCCACCCACACCCTACACTACCAGCCCCTGGTAAACTAGTCTACTTTCTGACTACGTATTTGCCTATTCTAGGTATTTCATATAAGTGAAATCATATTTTTCCTTTTTTGTCTGCCTCATTTCACCCAACAGGATACTTTCTGACTACATATTTGCCTATTCTAGGTATTTCATATAAGTGAAATCATATAATTATTTTTCCTTTTTTGTCTGCCTCATTTCACCCAACAGGATGTCTTCAGTGTTCATGCAGGTTGTAACAAGTATCAGAACTTTATTCCTTTTTATGGCTGAATAATCCATTATATGGATATACCATATGTTCTTTATCCATTCATCTGTTGATGGGCATAATGTGGTATGGTCATTGGTAAACAAATATCTGTTAGAATCCCTGTTTTCATTTCTTCTACCTAGAAGTGGGATTGCAGAGTCATAAGGTAATTCTATACATAACTTCCTGAGGAACTACCAAGCTATTTTCCTGCCTGTATATATTTAATAATAGAATAGGATACTATCTCGAAAAGTAGGAGTTTGGATGGAGCAAATACCACAAGGCTTACCACTCTAGGACAAAAACTCCAAAACAGACCTGTTGGCTGAGCCATACAGAATTGTACATATAGTCATATAAAACACTTTCATTTCCTTGCCACACCCCAACGAAGTCCACGTTCGCTGGCAGGGAGATCAGCCTGGCCTTGTAAATTTGTTACAGCTAGTTCGCATGTGAAATGGTTAGTGGATATGCAAAATCTCTTTACAGTAAATGTTCCAAGCAATCATTTTCCTATAGACACGGAACATATTAAGGGGATCAGAGGAATCCAAGAGGCCTCGTTACCACCTAACAGGTCTGGGTCTATTTGTGCCTAGGTTGTAAAACTTCAGGAAATCTAAAGTTCTCATATTACTCTGATGTAAGAAATGAGATTTCTTAGTGAATATCACAATCAGTAACTATTGCCAAGAACTGATCATTAAGAAAATCAAATATCATCTTTACTGTGCCTTATTTAAAAATTTAAAGAGAAGTGTGGTCAGATTTATCAATGTGATTCACTCTAAAATATTTTCTCTGCTAGAAGAGAGTCCCTTTCTCCTATAATTGACTGCCTAGGGGAATCTCAGGTTATCACTGGTATAAGAAGCAAACATCCTCTTTAGCAAATAGCCAGATATTACTGTAGGGAATATGTAGATCATTTTGATTATTGAACCTTCCATTGGGGCAGAGATGGAAACACTGTGACCTGGGAACATTGAGCTTTGCTTTTTACCAGTATCCTTGCTTTGTGAAGGTACCTGTTTGGAGTACTTGAAGTACAATGGATTGCTTCTAAAATTGTTAGGTGAGCTATAAGGCAGCATTTCTATTTAAGTAACTTTTTTCTTTTTGCATTTTCTGCTGAGAAAAAACTGAGTGGGACCTCTTCTATCAATTCATTGAAGCATCCAGGCTGATTAGAATCCTTCCACATTAGTTACTGTTTCTAACTATTCCAAAACTATAGTTAAATAATTTATACATTCAATTTCATGTCAATTATAATCTACTTATTTTGCTCCTTTCTGTACTGTGGGTATTTACCAGACTCAACTGTAGGTTATACCTGCAATGAGAAAGATAAACAATGAAAAATTCTTTTCTAAGCACAGGTGGGGGTGGAAGACTCATTTTCCCCACCCCCAAAGCATTCATGCTCCAAATTTCAAAATCATATATTCTTTCCCCACTTCCAATCTATTAAATCATGTTGATTTTGCCTCAACAGTATTTTTCCTACCCCCTCCCATTTTCCATTACTATTGTCATCTTAGCTCAGACCCTCTTATTTCTTTTACATATTAAATACTTCTTTATTATGCATTAATTTATTCATTCAACTAACACTTATTTATTTATTTTTTTAAAGATTTATTTATTTTATTTATTTATCCCCCCCTTGCTGCTTGTGTTTTACTGTGTCCATTCGCTGTGTGTTTCTTCCGTGTCTCCTTATCTCCCCCTTGCTGTGAGGTCTTGCTGCATCAGCCCACAGCGCCGCGCGAGCCGGCCTGCCCTCACAAGGAGGCGCCGGGAAGCGAACCCGGGCCTCCCACATGGCAAACGGGGGCTCCATCCACTGAGCACACCCGCCTCCCTCAACTAACACTTATTGTTCACCTAGTATATATTTGGTATTAGCAGTTGGAGATACTTGCAATAATCAAGTTGAAACCTTAAGTTGGGTACAGTCTTCTTACCTGAGTCACTGTGAAAGTCTTTGAACAGGTCTTTTTATGTATTCTCTTCCTACTCCAATAAACACTATTCCCAGATTTATTTTTTTTTAATGCCTTATTCCGGCTATTAACATCCTAATGGTGTGGCTCTAATCTTCTTTCCAGGGTCATATCACATTATTTTCATAATTTTCCTACATTTCAGATCAATGCATCTGCTAGGTATTTTAATGTGATCCCCTGTTTTTTCCAGCTTCAGTGGTTTTATTCATGTTGTTTTTATGATATGGAAATAATTTTTTCTCCATCCCATATATCAAAATTCATCCATTTTTTAGAGCTCCCTTTAACTGCCACTTTCTCCCTGAAGTTTTTCCTCATCTCCCCCCGCCCTTCCTCTTTGTCATATCTTTAGAATTTTCCCAGCACTAGCCCTTCCTGTCTAGCTATCCCGACTCTCCCCAACACATTCTAAATTACTCATCTAACAGACTAGAAAGGGAACTAGAGATGCCCAAAACGGTTATTGGCAACAGCCCCAGCCCTTTTGCTTTCACTTCTGGTATGCTTTTCTATTCTGCCAATTCTTTTTGTGCTCTGCCAATTCTCTGTCCATCTCTGTCCTCTTTTCACCTCCACACTAATTCTGTTTCTTTGGTATTTCTCCTTGTTCTATTAGCATTTGAAAATTGATTCTCCATAGTGGATTCTGAACTAACTTCTCCTTACCGCCCGTGCCTCAGAATGGATATTCTTGGGTAAGATCCTGCTTTTACTCTAACCACGTAAGAAACCAGTCTTGCCTGGGGATGAAACAATGCCAGTCTTTCTAGAATCTCCCAAGGGAGGTGGTCAATCAACTATCTTTCTTTACATTTCAAACAACTATTTGCTTGCTTATTTTACCTTGATTATTAGATCGAAAGCTTCCTGAGGATAGGAGCTATCTCACTGACTTTTGTATCCCTTATCAAACTGCTTGGTGTCATCAATTAATAATTGCTTGATGAAGTTGAATTGACCCAAGTTTCTCCTATGTTCTAATTTAATGTGCTTTCCACAGAAAACCTACTCTGCTGGTAGACCTGGATCTGCTATCAATGAAATAGTGCACATCTTGAAAACATTTCCAGTTATGTAAGCAAGGGAGATGAAAGTCAACAGTTAGAAGTTGGCCTCAGGAGCTGATTGCATCTGTTTTGGAAGTTTTGCTCTTTTGGCTTAACTGTGGTACTGTTGTTTTTGTTCTGGGGGGTGGGGTGGGGTGGGGCAGCGATGCTTTATTTAAAGAAGGCAGCAAGCCTGGAACATGTAATTGAAAGGAAGTTTCTGTGATGGCATATTATTATTCCAAGTAAGATGGCAACAAATAAATTGCAGCTTTCTTTTGTTTGCAGTGATTGATATGAATTCATGCTCATAAAACTGCACATGGCAAATATTTTCATGATTCCTGTTTAAAAATAGGCCTATAAATTTACACACCACCAATAAAGTGTTCCTTTATATAATAGCTGCACAGAATTGTACCTTACCTGTCACCCCAGGCCTTCAGACTTAGGGGAGACCTTTATCTCCCTTTGCCTCCTATATCTCTCAAGCTTTTCCAGGGGCATATGTTTCTTATAATTACCTCTTGTTTTAATTAATTGCTTCTCTATGCTCTTTTTCCCACCTGCATTTTGCCTCATTTGGCTATTCTTTATCCTCTAGCCTCCATCTATCCAAAAGCATCCCATTTTCCGTGATTTCTGAAAAATACCATTTACCCAAGGTACTACATAAAGCTGAAGGTTACCTTACATCTTAATGGTGCAGAAAAGTTTAAATTGGATATTATACATTCTGTTTTTACACATCCTTACCATTCCTACACCTGGGAATATTTTGGGGACTGACTGCTCTCTTCAGGTCCCTAGGATCTTTTGCCACATTGCTGAACTCTTTCTATTTCCTTCATCTCTCATTGCTGGGCCTCACATCTCCTTCTACAGGCTGTCCTTGGAATCTCTGGATCTGTCTAATTTTAGTTCTGTCTTTATATTTTCCTGGTCTCAATCTGCCATATCTTTCAATAATCATAATGGCCATTTTTCCTTTTTTTTTCTTTTTCTTTTTTTACTAAAAAATATAATCTCTTAAAACGGCTGTAAAATAATCTATTTAAAAACAATTTAAAAATAAAAACTAAAATCTTAAAATAAAGCACATAAAAATGTAGCTACGTATCTAGTTATCTGGTAAAAAGAAGCTGAAGACTTGACAAAAGTAAACAAAATCCAAATTTTATTAAACCATGACATGGCTTTGAAGGTATACATATCTGAATAAATGCTTCAATAATGACCTTGGCATGATAAATATTTTTCTACTTTTTCAAAAAACATCTCAAGAGGAATTTAGAGTTTTAAAATAAGCTTTTAATTTAAAAACAGTTTTAGATTTAGAGAAAAATTGTGCAGGTAGTACAGAGAGTTCCTACATACCCCATACCCAGGCTCACCCATTCTTAGCATCTTACGTTAGTTTGGTACATTTTTAAAAATTTATGAACCAATATTGATTGATACATTATTATTAATTAAAGTCAATCCTTTATTCAGATTTCATTAATTTTTACAGAATGTATGTGGGTGTGTAGGGTGAAGGGCAGAAGGGGTATATGGGAACTCTGCATTTTAGATCAATTTTAGATCTATAGAAAAATAGTGCATAATGTACAGAGTTCTTCTTTTTGGAGTGATGAAATTGTTCTAAAATTTTTTGTGGTGATGGATGCACAACGTTGTGATTATACTCAAAGTCACTGTTTATACACTTTGGATAGATCATATGGTATGTGAATATATTTCAATAAAACTGCTTAAAAATAAATAAATGTTCAAGAACAGTCATTATAGCAGCTATGTATGGCAGGGAAAGCATAGAGAGATTGAAAGGTAAAGAATTTTCTTGTTTGTCTGTTTTTTGTTTATTATTATTGAGAGAATGAAAATGCTCTAATAATGATTGAAGTGATGAGTGCACAACTATGTGATTATACCAAATATCATTGATTGTACACTTTGGATGAATTGTATGCTTTATTAATATGTATCGATAAAATTGATTTGTTTTTTTTTTTAAAAAAAGAAAGTACAGAGTTCCCATATACACTCCCCTCAACCTCCTACCCTGTTTATCCTCCTATTAACATCTTGCTTTAGTGTGGTACATGTATTACAATTTATGAACCCATATTGATATATTATTTTTAACTAAAGTCTGCAGTTTACATTAGGGTTCACTTTTTTGTGTTGTACAGTTCTATGGGTTTTGACAAATAGATAATGTCATAGATCTACCATAACAGTACCATACGAAATAGTTTCACTGCTGTAAACATGTCCTGTCTTCCACCTATTCATTCTCTTCCCCATGCCAAATCCCTGCCAATCATTGATCTTTTTACTCTATAGTTTTGCCTTTCACAGAATGTCATATAGATGGAATCATGTAGTATGTAGCTTTTCAGACAGACTTCTTTTATGTAGCAATACACATTTAAGATTCCTCACATCTTTTCATATTTGATAGCTCATTTCTTTTTTTAAAATATTCTTCATTATTTTTTAATATCCTAATTTTTAATTTTATTATTATTATTATTTTTTTATGCTCATTTCTTTTAATTGCTGAATAATATGCCATTGTATGGTTGTACCACAGTTTATCTATTTACCCACTGAAGGATTTCTTTGTTGCTTCAAATTTTTCACAATTATGAATAAAGCTACTATAAACTTTCATCTGCAGGTTTTTCTGTAGTCATAAGCTTTCAACTCATTTGGGTAAACACCTAGGAGTGTATGGAGTGTGACGGCTGGATTGTTATGGTAAGCCTATTTTTAGCTTTGTAAGAAACTGCTAGACTGTCCTCCAAAGTGGTTGTACCATTTTGCATTCTCACCAGCAATGAATGAGAGTTCCTGTTGCTTCACATCTGCACCAACATTTGGTGTTGTCAGTGTTTTGGATTTTAGCTACTGTATTAGGTATGTAGTGGTATTTCATTGATATTTTAAACTTGCAATTGCCTAATAACATATGATGCTGAATAGTTTTTCTATGCATATTTTCCATCTGTATATCTCCTTTGATGAGGTGTCTGTTGAGATCTTTTGCCCATTTTGTAGTTCAGATATTTGTTTTTATCGTTGTTTCATAAGTTCTTTGTATATCTTAGATACAAGTCCTTTATGAGATATATATTTTGCAAATATTTTCTCTCCAGTCTGTGGCTTGTTGTTTCATTATCTTAGCAGTGTCTTAGGAAGAAGTTTATAATTTTAATAAAGTCCAACTCATCTTTTTTTTTTTTCTTTCATAAACCATGCTTTTGGTTTTTTATCTAAAAAGTCAATGTCAAATCCAGGGTCTTCCAGATTTTTTCCTATGTTATCATCTAGTTTTATAGTTTTGAATTTTACATTTAGGTCTAGTATCTATTTTGAGTTAAGTTTTGTGAAAGGTGTAAGGTCTGTGTCCAGATTCATATTTTTGCACTTGGGTGTCCAGTTGTTCCAGCACTATTTGTTGAAAAGACTATCCTTTCTCCATTGAATCGTCTTTGCTCCTTTGTCAAAGATAAGTTAATTGTATTTGTGTTGGTCTGTTTCTGGACTTTCTATTTTGCTCCATTAATCAATTTGTCTATTATTTTGTCAATACCACACTGTCTTAATCACTGTAGTTTTAGTAAGTCTTGAAGACAGATAGTGTCAGTCTTCTGACTTTGTTCTTTAGAATTGTGTTGCTTATTCTGGGTCTTTTGCCTTTCCATATAAACTTTTGAATCGAATCAGTTTGGTGATATCCACAAAATAACTTGCTTGGATTGTGATTGGGATTGCATTGAATCTATAGATCAAGCTGGGAAGAATTGACACCTTATTGATACTAAGTTTTCTTATCCATTAACATGGAATATCTCTCCATTTATTTAGATATTTGATTTCTTTTATCAGAGTTTTGTAGTTTTCCTCAAATAGACCTTGTACATATTTTGTTAGATTTATATTTAATTATTTCATTTTTTAGTGCTAATGTAAATGGTGTTGTGCTTTTAATTTCAGGTTTCAATTTTTTATTGCTGGTATATAGGAATGCAATTGACTTTTGTATATTAACTTTGTATCCTGCAAATTTGCTGTAATCACTTATTAATTCCAGCACCTTTTTTGGTTGATTCTTTGCAATTTTCTACATAGACAATTATATCATCTGCAAATAGAGTTATAATTTTTCCTTCCTGACATGTCTACCTTTCTCCCCTTTCTTGTCTTATTGCATTAGCTAGGAACGTCTAGTATGATGTTGGATAGGAGTGGTAAAAGTGGACATCCTTGTCTTAGGGAGAAAGCATCTAGTTTCTCACTGTAAAGAAAGTCTCTTGAGACTTCTTATTTGACCCAAGTGCTATACAGAAGTGTGTTGTTTAATTTCCAAATACATTGGGATTTTCTAGCTTATTGATTTCTAGCTTAATTCCATAGTGGTCTGAGAGCAAATTTTGTATGATTTCTAATCTTTTAAATTTAAGGTGTGTTTGATGATTCATGATGTGGTCTATCTTGGTGAATGTTTTATCTCAACTTGAGAAGATTGTGCATTCTGCTGTTGTTGAAGCATTCAGTAAATGTCAATTAGATCCAGTTAATTGATGGTGCTATTCAGTTCAACTATATCTTTAGTGGTTTTTCTGCCTGCTGGGTCTGTAAATTATTGATAGAGGGATGCTGAAATCTACAGCTATAATAGTGGATCTATTTCCCCTTGCAGTTCTATCAGTTTTTCCTTCATGTATTTTGATACTCTGTTATAAGGCATATATACATATTTGAGATTGTTATGTTTTCTTGGAGAATTGGTCCCATTATCATTATGTAACACTCCCTTTTTCTGATAATTTCCCTTGCTCTGAAATCTGCTTTACCTGAAATTAATATAGCCACTCCAGCTTTCTTGTGATTAGTGTTAGCAAGGCATATCTTTCTACATTCCTTTCATTTTAATCTATTGGTGTGTTTACATTTAAAATGTGTTTCTTGTAGGCAACATAGATTTGGCTCTTGTTTTTTTTTATTCACTCTGGTAGTGTTGTCTTTTAACTGGTATATTTAGACCATTCACATTTAAAGTGATTATTGATACAGTTGGATTAATATCTACCATCTTTGTGACTGTTTTCTATTGTTGCTCTTGTTCTTTGTTTCTTTTTTTTTGGTCTTCCATTCTTTTTCTCCTTCTATGGTTTTAATTGAGAATTTTCTATAATTCCATTTTCTCTCCTCTCTTAGCATATCAATTGTACTTTTTTAAAAAATTCTTTAGGGAAGCGGGTGTGGCTCAGTGGATAGAGCCCCTGTTTACCATATGGGAGGCCCGGGTTCGCGCCCCGAGGCCTCCTTGTGAGGGCACGCCGGCCTGAGTGGTGCGGTGGGCTGATGCAGCAACCTCACGGCAGGAAGCGGCTGTGGCGCAATGGATAGCGCACCCGTTTACCATATGAGAGGCCCCGGGTTCGCTTCCCGGCGCCTCCTTGTGAGGGCAGGCCGGCTCGCGC
>JAQZBX010085238.1:0-13154 GCA_029593785.1 Cabassous unicinctus
GCTGCCTTTCTCTGGGATCTGCAAATACATCCTGTGTTCAAGATCAGGTGTGTGTCAGCCTGGCAGGGTAAAACACAGTCCCCTCATAGATCAGGGGGTGCCGGTACATTCCTTCCCCTCTTGGCCAGAGCAGATGGAAACAAGCACTGGAGACAGCCTGACTCTGGTGGGCATGGTTCACGACGTCCAGCTCCTACCCTGGTGGTGTATCTGTCCCTGGCAGGGAGGGACCAGGGTTCCTCACTGCCGCAGCACAGGAACACACAAGAGCAGGTGCTGTGCCTAGAGTTATGTCCCAACAAGGGCCACGGATGGAGACCTGCTGGCTGCGGGGAACCGACGCCCACTAGTGAAGCTGACCTGGCTCCCTCTCTTCTCTATAGCAGTAAAACGTCTTTCCACCAGAGTGTGTGTGAGTCATGCTTGGGCTAGCACCCCCCGCACCTGTATTGGAGTGGGTTGACACCTTTTTAAGTGTCTTCCTTCTGACCGACAGTCTTTGTTGCCTATTGAATTGATGAAGGGTGGGATAATATAATGTCTGGCATTTTTAAAAAATGCTGCAGAAGAAAAACAGTCAGCAGGATGGATGAAACGAGACTAGCACAATGTTGCTAAATGCTGAAGTTCTATGTGCGTACATAAGATTTCATTGCCCTGCTCTCTCAACTTTGGTGTCAGTTTGAAAATTCCCATAAGACATTTTTTAAAGTTGGCTATTGACTTTTTTGTAAGAAAAGGTAGAAAAGAATAGTATTAGTTGGATAGATAGGTTGATAAAAAGATGCTGATAAATGAATACAATTTTTAATTCAAGGAAATACAAGAAATTTACAGTGATTACCTGAATTTCATAGTCATATAATTATTACTCTAACAATTAAAAATGACAATAGGTGATATTTGGGTTCTTAATTATGGGCATTTAAAATTATCTTTTTTAGTATTTCTTTTTTAACCCAATAAAAAACTATTTAAAATTTAAGAGCAGCCTCTATATGCTAGAAACTGCTCTCTTCCTTACAAAACCCTATCTTGTTTTATCATGAATGAACTGATGAACTTGACCAAACAGCAGAAAATTGCTCAATGTCCCTTTCTCTTCTTGCTAATTAAATGCTAGATGTTTGCTGTCGAAAAGGAGGGTGGGGATTTTACAATTCCAATTATTGGCAGATGCAGAGTCATAGTAGCTGGAAGCTGGAGGAGCCACCATGTAACTCACATCGTTAGTGGGCTGGGTGGCCTCTAGCCAACGGGTGGGCAGGGGTGGCCTTCCAGACCCTGCACCCAGGCCGGCATCTGAGTCCTTGCCTTAAAGCAGACGTTTATGAAAACCTTCCACCTTTTCCATTGTGTTGTATCTTCTTTCCTGGCCGGATACATTCTTCTGATGAGTTTCTTGTAGTCTTTATTCCTCCTTGGCTATTTTGAGATCCCATAACTTTGATATAGGCATGGCTCAAAGCTAAAAAGGAAGGACACGTATTGGAATCAACAAAGCATCACAGTCCTTGGGTAAAATACTAAATCCTTTTCTTTAAATAATTGTTAGGCAGGCAAGGTTACCAGTGTGGGAGTGCTCACACATTCATCTCTCTGCTCCACAGCCTTTTGGATTAAGATCTCGTTCCCTAGACACCTGGTTGAATAGGAGTTAAAATTTGTGAAGTCTGCTTACTCTAAACACTGAAAAAAATTAGGAACAATCATATCAAGCAGATATTCATAGGTTTCAGCACCACATTAAACTTTAAACCTAAAAACCTAAAAAGCTACCATTGGGGGGCCAGCCTGGCGAGGCAATAGCCTGCAATTGTGAACTGACAAGTATTGCCCGGAGCTTGTCAAGTGGACTTCATGGAAAGGAAGGGATGGGAGACAACCCATCAGCATCATGTCAATTCAAGTTAAACAGCTTATAAAGAGCTTTTTCGTGTATTTTCTCTTATTTTTTCACAATAAAAAATGAATAAGACGTAGAGGTGTTAAGCAGTCTGTCTCAGGTCATACAACTGTTTAGTTCATTGATTTATTCATTTTTCACTTATTAATGCATTCATCATTTACTAAGCTCCTATTTCATGCTATACACTGTGCCATGTACCTGGGAAATATTTTTTAGAAAAAGAAGCATGGATCTTCCTCTCATGATATTCATAGACTAGTAAGGAAAAGTGGTACAAACCAGATATTTATATGCTCACACCAATATTTGAATAATAACAGACTGAGGCAAATGCTTCAAAGGAAAGAAATACTGATCTTGGTGAGCACATCACCTAGGAACATGAGTTCGACTCATCAGGTCATTGAGGAAGTGAGATGTGAAGTGGTGAAGTAGGATCTCACACCTGAGATGTGATGGGTGCTAGGAGGTGGCCAGGCCAGAAGAGTGGAGTGGGGAGAGAGAATTCCAGACTGAAAGCTCGGCAGATGAAAAGCCCCCATGGCTGGAGGGATTGTGGTATTTTTCAGAACTGAAACAAAACCAGTGTGGTTTAAGACAGAGCAACTTGGAGAGCAAAGCACGAGGACAATGCAGAAAGAGGTATGTTACAAATCATTCAGGGCTACCCGTAGGATTTCGTTGTTATTCTTAGAGCAATGACAGATGTACAGTGGCTTGGAGGATATATCAGCTAATATTATCAACAGTTCAGGCAATAGTAGCTGATAGCTTTCATGAGGTTATTGGCAGTGACAGGTTTTTAAGATTATTTTATTTTAAGATTATTTGGGAGACAAAGTCAACAGCACTTGGCGATGAATGGGGTATCAGAGGTGAGGGAGATAAAAATGACAAGGATGATTTCTGGCTTTCTGGACTGTGTAATTGAACAGATTCCAGTGCCTTTCACAGAAATAAGAAATACCAGGAAATGGCTGGGTTGGCATCAGGAGAGATTCGAAGTTTGGTCCTGGACTTGGATATGATAAGATCAACGTGGCTTGCAGTTCTCCAATTTGGATTTTGAATGGCTAGTTGGATACATTGGTCTGGAATTCAGAAAAGAGATTCCAGATGGAAGATATAAATTTGGGAATTATGGGCATTTAGGTGGTGCCTGGAGCTATGCATGTGGATAAGATTGCCTTGGGAGAGTGGTAGTGAGAAAAGATGGGGCCGCAGACTCAAAGGTAAGTAACTCCATCAAAGATGATAAGGAAGACAAGCCTGACAAGGCTCCTGAGAAAGAGAAGGCAGAGGATCATAGTGAAAAAGGGAGGGTGTTTCCAGAAGGAGAGTGGTGAACAGTTCCAAATGTCTTTGATTACATAAGAGGAGGACTGAAGGGATCCCATTAGGTCTGGTTATATCGTCCTCAGCCCCTCAGATGGCTCCTCCCAGTTGACTTCTAAACATTGTTAAGACTTTCCTTTTAAAAGAAAATTTCCACACTCCACATCTCCCTCCAAAGACCACTCTATTACTCTCTCCCTCCCTGGGCAATGAAACTTCTTGAAAAAGCTGTTTATGCTCTCACTCTTTATTTGCCTTCTTTCCTCTGATAATTCCACCCACTCAAACCTAGTTCCTCCTCCATCATCTCACTCATAAAATCTCCTGCCTCCAGTTATGCCCTTTGCATTTTATATTATAGTGACATTTTGCATTGAAGTATTTTTAATTTGCATATTCAGAGACATAAATATTTTGATTTCTAAATCTGCATTGGTTGTCCTATATAGCCAGACCCATAACTCCTTAAATTTATAAAAAATCCACTTATATTACTTTCAATCATTTATGCTTTTATATTTTATTATTTATGTGATCCCTCATCAATTGGTGTGAGGTAAAAATTTCACTTTATTCAACTCTAAGTTGCTTGAGAGTTATTTCAGAAACACTGAATGCTTTCCTTAACCAATTTGAAATAGTACTTCTATTGTTCAAACTTCTCCAATGTAAAGACAAAATTGTAGATTATTGAAAAATGTAACTATATTGAACACAATGTTCTGAACACACAAAGCATTGCACTTTTGGTGTTTCATTGTCCTGACCAAAAAAAAAATGATAATAAATAGAGGGAAATGGCATATAAAAGATTAGTTTTCTACAGCAGTGCCATGACCAAGGCACAAACACAAGACCAATAAACTAATACCAGTATTAACCCTTGGAGGCAACATTTTGTTTTTGTAGTTGCTTATCTTTTCTCATTTGTTTTTTGGTTTGCCTACAATCTGATTACATCATATGGGAGACCCAATATCCCAAAGAGATTATTAAATTCTTACTTGTAGGTCACCTGCAATAATTTCTAAATCACTGGTTTTGGTGTTTCTAGACCAAAGTTTTCAACAGTTTCAGTCATTTCTGGGCTCTTCCTTATTAGATCGTGAGTCACTTGGGGTCAATCAGTTCCCTATCTCCTTGCAGTGTAGCCTCTGCACAGAGCTCAAAGCAAGGAAAACTGTATCATGATGATTCATTATCTTTTAATAAGGGCATGGTAATAGATTAGATCTTATACTGGAATATGGGAGGATGAACAAGGCATGTGCTCTTAAGATGAGTCCAATTTGCAGTGGAAAAAAATAAGAGTATTTCCATATAAATTTAGAAATGACTACATAGATGTACTATGCTTGGTTAACCAGAATAAGAGCTGACAACATTTGAGTGGTGTCTTGCAGAGAATCAGGGATTTTCAAGGTGAAGATGGGAACGAATGTGTGCACATGGCATGGAGAGGACAGCCTCAAGAGAGACCTGGGAGCATGCAGAGTCACAGACCACTCGAGGAATGGAGCTATGGAGCCATGGTTTATTGTAGCTGGAAAGCAGCCTGAGAGGAGCAGGGCCTCCTAACATGATGCCATGTTGTAGGACTCTATATACTCGTACAAATAGGTTAGTTTTCATTTTAGGGATGTCTAGGAATGCTAAGGCAAAGGTGAAGTGGGATCAGAACTGTGGTTTTGGATAGATCAACTAGAAAGCATCAAGAAGGATCTCTGTGGGTGAGGTATGGAACTGGAGAGAAGAAATGGTTTGGGAGCAATATACAATAGTACAAAGACGAAGGCTTAAATTTAAACAGAATCCAAACACCTCTGACCAACTCCAGGTCTTACCGAAAGCACCTTTGCCTCTTGTCTGCATTACCACACAAGTCTCCGAATTTGTATTCCTGCTTCTATCTTGGTTCCCTCTACAGGTTATTCTTAAGTTAGCAATTCCAGTGATCCTTTTGCAATCTAAGTTAGAATCACAGCTATGCTCAAACCCTTCCAGTGGCATCCATCTCCCTCACATTAAAAAGGCACAGTCCACGCAATGGCCAACAAAGCCCGCCATCATCTGGTCCTCTTGCCTCTCCATTTTATCTCCTAGTACCCTCCCCATCCCTCACTTGGTTTCAGACACAGTGGCACCCTTGCTGTTCCTCTGACATGCAAAGCAATGCAAGGACATTCCTACCTTAGGCCTATGAACCAGCTGTGGTTTTGGTTTCAAATGTTCTTCCCCTAGATATCTGCACAGTGAACTCTGTTATCTCCTTCAAGTCCTTGTTCAAATGTCACCTTCACACCAAGCACCTTGGAGAGCAGCTACACATAGCACACGTTCAATAAATCTGCATTAATAAAAAAAAAAATGGGCAAACTGAGGGTGAAGAAGGGATACATTCTATAAATAGAAAATATAAGGGGCAGCAGTAGACACTTGATTAGATATAGAGGGTGATGAAGAGGAGGAGGGGTAGATGGTGGCTCCTATTATGCACCCAAAGACACTGTTCTTCAAAGCAGGGGATTCAAGAAAAAACAAATTTGATACGTTTGGGGAACAAAAAGACCAAAATCTGCCAATGTGTTTACTTTGAGAAGAATATGAATCATCCAATGCGGGATTGTTGAGAGTCATTGTACTATGTGTTTTGATAAGGCTCTAGGGTTATTCATCATAAATGGACCTCAAATCCTTGCCACCTTCATATATATATATGTGTGTGTGTGTGTACACATACATACATACATGTCCATACACAAACACACATATATAATTATATAATCTCTTGTGTGTCAAATCTATGACAGTAACATATGGCCCTCATTTTTTTCTAAAAAAACATTAGCAAGCATCTTTTTATCATGGCCTGAGGTTGATTGAAGGCACAAAATAAAATCTAAATTTAGATATTTAAGGAGAATTTCATATTCGCAATGACATTTTAGAACATGGAAAATCTGTGAATATTTTGTTTCAATCACGCAAAAATCACTTACTATACTAATAAACTGAAAATTTATCAGCCCATAAGCCTCCATCTCTTGGGATGTTTCTCTCACTTATTTTCATTTTGTTGGAAGAAATTCTGGCAAGCTCAGAAATCATATGAACAAACTACTTTAAATATATCATATTATATGTCAGTATTTTCAATTCTGAAATTAAGATATTCAGGTAATTTCATAAAATAGAAAAAACTGAATTATATCCGGTGGAATGTCTGCTGAGCTGTATTTTCATTTTTTAATTTTCTGTTAAGAGCAGCTTAAGACTGTGGGAAAAGCACAATTTTAAAGTCAGATGGAACCAATGCTGTGCTAGTACAGAAGGGGTGAGCCCTGATTTGTAGCAATTTCTGATGTCTATGGTATAAATACTTCTATCATGGCTGATATCAAGCTACCAACCATTTAACAACTGCTCACAAAATTCCTGAAGATTTATCAATCTGTTCTTACAGGCTGGGACAAATAGACTCAAGTGTAATACTGTGTGAAACTGATTCAAATCCTGGTTCTATTTCTGGAAGTCTGAACTTTGGAGAAATAATTAACCACACTGAATCTTAATTTCTCATCTAGAAAACAGAAATAATTACACCTACCCCTTAGAAACACTTTAAGATTAAACTAGGAAAAATATACAGTTACTGGCATCACATATTAGGTGAGCAATGGATTTTTTTTCTTCTGCGTGTCTTTCTCAATCTTCTCTTCCTCTCTCCACCCCTGCCTTTTGCCTAGACAATGAAACTGTATATATTTTCACATTGTTAGAATATGCCTTATTTGCTTTTCAGAGGGAGGTGTTTTTGTAGTCAAAGACTGAGAGATAGTTGAAAGAAATTCACAAAATTATTATTTAAGACAGTATTACATTTAATGAATTTATATTCTTAAAATGTTACAACATACAGACTTCCTCTCATATTTGGGCCATATATGAAGATTCAGTTATATGTGAAAGATAAGTGTTAATATTTTTGCCATACCTTTGTTCCCCAAGATGGAGCCATTTCATGAGTGTATGAGCTTTGCTGACAGTGCCAGGACCCAATGGTCCATTTTAGCCTGTTGGGGCAGAGGCAGAGCCAATGGACAAGTCTCCTTTGAATGATTGGTTATTGGAAGCCAACTAAATCACTGTAGCTGGGGTAGAGCCCACAGTTGCTATGCAGCTGGACCATAGGTATCGTTGGGAAAATGGTTCTGTGTATCAAGTAAGTTGAAGTATGTACTAGTCAGCCAAAGGGGTGCTGATGCAAAATACCAGAAATCTGTTGGCTTTTATAAAGGGTATTCATTTAGGTTAGAAGCCCACAGTTACCAGGCCATAAAGCATAAGTTATTTCCCCCACCAAAGTCTATGGCCACATGTTGGAGCAAGATGGCTGCCAACGTCTGTGAGGGTTCAGGATTCCTGGGTTCCTCTCTTCCCGAGGCTTGCTTGTCTCTGGGCTTGGGTCCTCTGCTATCTCTGCAAGGTCAGCTGTAGACTATGAGGCTCTCTAGGCTTTGCAAGGCCAGCTGTAGACTATCAGGCAAATGGCTCTGTCTCTCTCCCTGGGCTTCTGCCGTGTCTAAGAGCTGTCTCTATTCCTCTGCGTTCTCCTGTGTGTTCACCTTCCGGGCTCCAGCTCAAAACTCAGCATCAGAACACCAACAACAAAACTCCAACTAATTCCTCTGCTCTGCTGTCTAGTTTTATCTGTGAGTCCCCACTGACCAAGGGGGCGGAGACTCAACATCCTGCTGACATGGCCCAATCAAAGCCCTAATCATAATTTAATTTTGCCTAGGTGCAGACTAGTTTACAAACATAATCCAATATCTATTTTTGGAATTCATAAACCATATCAAACTGCTACAAAGGGTAAGGTACAAATGAAAGTGAGAAAATGAGCTGCAATGTCACTATTTGGGAGAGTCAGAAGTAGAATAAAATTATATGATATCACAGAGGATTCTCAGGACTACATTTTGAATGTTGAATGTATGCCACCACTTCCACTCCTTCTACTCTGGGGGCAGGTATGGGACTTGAACAGGTGATAATGCAAAGAGTTTGCTCATTTTGGTAGTAGTCAAAAGTATTCACATCCCAATGATGCTGACTAGACATGTAGAATTCATCTCACTTCACAATGCCTTATATTGGAAGATATCTCCACTATTTTCCATTTGGTATGGTCAGTGGAACATATCGAACTTATATATGTTCTAACTGTAACTAAATAAATGATCCAGCAATTTATATATGTACAGAAGCATGTGTATTTTTGTTTTTATACACCCCTCCATCTTAACCCACAAGCCACTGTCTAAATTCTTTTTATTTAAAATAGTGTCATGAAAAAATATTTTCAAGTGCTTCCATAAATTCCATCCCTTTATCATTTTCCAAAAGCTTCAAGTGATTCATTTGCTAACAGGTCTCAAAGTGGACTGGGAGGAATAAAGAAAAGCAGCATTTTTTTTTAATATAAAAAATCAATTTTATTGATCCATATCAATAAAGCATAATTCCATCCAAAGTGTACAATCAATGGTATGTTGTATAATCACACAGTTGTGCATTCATCACTCCAACCATTTTTAGAGCATTTCCATTATTCCATTAATAATAATAATACTAAAAAAACAAAAACCAACCAACCAAACAAACAAAACTCATCACCTCTCAATCTCTCTATGCTTCCCCTGCCACACGAAGTTGCTTATCTTTTCCCTTCTTTCTAGTTTGTTTGTGTTTATATTTTGTAAAAACAGTCTTATATATGCAATATCACCCATATTCATAGTGTACAGGAGGTTTCACTATGCTGTACAGTCCCAAGTTACATTTTTTACCTTTCCTTCTAGTAATATAAATGTCCTTAGGCTTTCCCTTTCAACCACTGTCATACCCATATAATAACTCTGCTAGTCACAAAAAGTGCGATGTGCTCTCACCATTTCCATAGATCTACAAGCAACCATTTAACCAATTCTGCACAGATTAACCATCAGCTTTCCATTCGCTACCCTTATTCTGTTTTCTGGTGACCTATATTCTGATTATTAACTACATGAGTTTACACAAATATATTTAGTTCATAATAGCACAATCATACAGTATTTGTCCTTTTGTGTCTGGCTTGCTTCATTCAATATAATGTCCTCCAGGTTCATCCATGTTGTCATATACTTCATGACTTCATTTCTTCTTACTGCTGAATAAAATTCCACTGTATGTATACACCACAATTTGTTTATCCATTCTTCAGTTGATGGACACCGGGGTTGTTTCCAGCTTTTGGCTATTGTGAATAATGCCACAATGAACATCGGTGTGCAGATGTCTGTGTCACTGCTCTCAGTTCTTCTAGCAATGGTGTTGATGGGTCCCATGGCAAGTCTATATCAACTTTCTTAGGAACAGCAAAACAGTCCTCCACAGTGGCTGTACCATTCTACATTCCCACCAACAGTGAATAAGTGTTCCTATCTCTCCACATACTCTCCAACATTTACAGTTTTCTGACTTTTTAATAGCGGCCAGTCTAATAGGTGAGAAGTGATATCTCATTGTTGTTTTGATTTGCATTTCCCTAATCACTAGTGATGTTGAACATTTTTACATGTGTTTCTTCACCATTTGTATTTCTTCTTTAGACAATTGTCTTTTCAAGTCTTTTGCCCATTTTTAAATCAGATTGTTTGTCTTTTTATTGTTGGGTTGTAACCTCTCTTTAAATATCATGGATATTAAACCCTTATCGGATATGTGATTGCCAAATATTTTCTCCCATTGAGTTGGCTGCTTTTTCACCCTTTTGACAAAGCCCTTTGAGGTGCAAAAATGTTAATTTTGAGGACATCCTATTTATCTATTTTTTTCTTTTGTTGTTCGTGCTTTGGGTGTACGGTTTAAGAAACTACTCCCTACCATAAGATCTTGAAGATGTTTTCCTACGTTTTCTTCTAGGAGTTTTATGGTTGTTGCTTTTATATTTAGGTCCTTGATCCATATTGAGTTAATTTTTGTATACGGTGTGAGATAGGGGTCTTCTTTCTTTCTTTATGATATGGCTATCCAGTTCTCGAAGCACCATTTGTTGAATAGACTATTTTGGTCCAGCTGGGTGGGCTTAACAACCTTCTCAAAAATCACTTGACTGTAGATATGAGGGTCTATTTCTGAGTTCTTGATTTGAATCCTATGCTTAATATGTCTGTCTTTATGCCAGTACCATGCTGTTTTAACCACTGAAGCTAAGTAATATGCTTTAAAGTCTGGAAGTGAGAGTCCTCCAACTTTGTTCTTTTTTTTTAAGATCTTTTCTGCTATTTGGGACCTCATACCCTTCCAAATAAATTTGATAATTCGTTTTTCCACTTCTGCAAAAAAATGCTGTTGGGATTTTTATTTGGATTGTGTTGAGTCTGTAAATCAGTTTGGGTAGAATTGACATCTTAATGATATTTAGTCTTCCAATCCATGAACACGGAATGTCCTTCCATTTAAGTCTTCTTCAGTTTCTTTTAGCAATGTTTTGTAGTTTTCTGAGTACAGGTCCCTTATGTCCTTGGCTAAGTTTATTCCTAAATATTTGATAGTTTTAGTTGCTACTATAAATGGAATTTTTTTCTGATTACCTCCTCAGATTGCACGTCAGTAATGTATAGAAATGCTATTGATTTTTGCATTTTAATCTTGTATCCTGCCACTTTGCTGAACTCATCTATTAGTATTAGTAGCTTTGTTGTGAAATTTTCAGGAGGTTCTAGATATAGGATCATATAATCAGCAAATAGTGAAAGTTTTACTTCCTCTTTTCCTATTTGCGTGCCTTTTATTTCTTTGTCTAGCCTAATTGCTCTAGCTAGAACCTCTAGCACATTATTGAATAACCATGGTGACAATGGGCATCCTTGTCTTGTTCCTGATCTCAGCCGGAAAGCTTTCAGTCTTGCACTGCTGAGTACAATACTGGCTGTAGGTTTTTCATATATGCACTTCACCAATTTGAGAAAGCTTCCTTCTATTCCTATCTTTTGGAGTGTTTTTATCAAGAAAGGGTGTTGAATTTTGTCAAATGCCTTTTCTGCATCAATCGAGAGTATCATGTGATTTTTCTTCTTCAATTTGTTAATGTGGTTTATTACATTAATTGATTTTCTTGTGTTGAACCACCCTTGCATATCTGGGATAAAATCCACTTGATCGTGGTGTGCAATTCTTTTAATGTGCTTTTGGACTCAGTTTGCAAGTATTTTGTTGAGGATTTTTGCATCCATATTTATTAGAGATATTTTCCTTTTTTGTAGTATCTTTATCTGGTTTTGGTATTAGGATGATTTTGGCTTCATAGAATGAGTTCAGTAGCATCATTTCCTGTTCAACTTTTTTGGAAGTGGTTGAGCAAGACTGGTATTAGATCATCTTTGAATGATTGGTAGAATTCACCTGTGAAGCCATCTGGTCCTGGTCTTTTCATCTTTGGGAGATTTTTGATGACAGTTTCAATCTCTTCAATTGTGATTCATTTGTTGGGGTCTTCTGTTTCTTCGAAAGTCAGTGTAGGTGGTTCATGTGTTTGTAGGAATTTGTCCATTTTGTCTACATTGTCTAGTTTATTTTGGTATACATTGTTCATAGTATCCTCTTATGACCTCTATTATTCCTGCGGTGTCAGTGGTAATGGCCCCCCTCTCATTTCTGATTTTATTTGCATTTTCTTTCTTTCTTTCTTTCTTTCTTTCTTTCTTTCTTTCTTTCTTTCTTTCTTTCTTTCTTTCTTTCTTTCTTTCTTTCTTTCTTTCATTTTTTTTGTCAGTCTTGCTACAGGTTTGTCGATTTTATTGATCTTCTCAAAGAAACAACTTTTGGTTTTGTTGATTCTATTTTGTTTTGTTTTTGTTCTCAATTTCATTTATTTCTGCTCTAATCTAATTCTAAAGAAATAGTAATATTTCTTTCCTTTGATTTGGTTTTGGATTAGTTTGCTGTTCTTTTTCTTGTTCCTCCAGGTGTGCAGTTAGAGTTTCAATTTTAGCTCTTTCTTCTTTTTTAAAGAAAACATTTAAAGCTATAAATTTCCCTCTCAGCACTGTCTTTGCTGAGACAATATATTTTGATATGTTGTGTCCTCATTTTCATTTGTCTCAAGACATTTGCTGAATTCTCTTGCAATTTCCTCTTTGAACCAGTGATTATTTAGGAGTGTGTTGTTTAATCGCCATACATTTATCAATTTTCCCCTTTTCTGTCCATTATTGATTTCCAGCTTCATTCTGTTATGATCAGATAGTGTTTTGTATAATATCAATCTTTTAAAATTTATTGAGACTTGTCTTGTGACCCAGTATATGGTTATTTTGGAGAAGGATCCATGAGCACTTGAAAAGAATGTATATCCTGCTGGTTTGGGTGCAATGCTTTATAGATGTTGTATTAGTTAGCCAAAGGGGTGTTAATGTGAAATACCAAAAATGGGTTGCTCTTTATAAAGGGTATTTATTTGGGGTAGAAGTTCACAGATATCAGGCCATAGAGCGTTATGTTTCTTCTCTTACCACAGCTCATTGCCACGTGTTAGAGCAAGACAGCTGCCAGCGTTTGCCAGGGTTCAGGCTTCTGGGGTTCCTCTCTTCCCAGGGCTGCATTTCTCTCTGGGCTTAGCTCTTGTTTTCTCTACAAGGTCAGCTGTAGACGATTAGGCGAACGGCTTGCTTCTCTTCTCCTGGGGCCTTCTTTCCAACATCAAAACTGCTTCTCAAAAGACTGCTTCAACTCTGTTCTTTGCCTTGCCTTTTATATTCAATTCCCCACCCACCAGGGGGTGGGGCTCAACGCCCTACTGACTGACATGGCCCAGTCAATGCCCTAATCATAATTCAATCATGCCCAGATTAACAGATCAGAT